>VWYH01003444.1:348561-547028 GCA_013399365.1 Pampusana beccarii | reverse complement strand
CTGGTCGTCTCCTCCACCATTTGTATCAGTCCACTCTGTCCTTCTCCTATACACTGCTTGTCACAAATCCATCCTCAGGGCCTGTAATGAACTGATTGCCGAAGTTACATGGATTGTAACTTCAGGACTCTGGTCTTGGTGTGTTACAGAGAAAGTGTGGGAGACATGAAAAATGTTCTTTATATCCTTAGCCTCTATGCTGCCAAGTAACAGTAGATGGGCTATTCCAAAATAATTCTATAAATTGGACAGTGTTCTGGCTTTCTGAGCAAAGAGAACACAAGGACATACCTGACATCTGACTCAGACGTCTCTGCAAACAAAATCCATATGCCACAATTGGCTTTATATGAGCATAAGAGGAAACCAGGGCACAGTGAAGGCTCCTGGTAGACTTAAGTATTCTGGCCAGTTCTCATTGTGGCTGATCTGAACTTCCCTGGAGCTGAGGAAAAGAGACAGCAGTAAAAACTTATGTGTTGGAGTATATTTGTAAAATTCATGTTAATGTATAGTTGTAAATTTCATAATATATAATACTTTATGTATTTTTACTTAAAGCATAAATACAGTAAAATAAGTATATTAAGCTTGTGAAGTCCAGAAGTAAGAAGATGAGAAAAATAATGAAATCTGATTCACAAAGCTCTGTGTTTTGTCCTTTTTTTTTTTTCCATACACAAACAATAAAATTTCCTGCAATTTTAGTATCGGACTGCTGTTGGTATAGACAATAGATTTGTTATCACCTGTAGTCCTTGAAGCCTGATGCCTGCATAAGAACACACTTTTAGTTCAAGCACTAATCTCCCCTTATTGCAAGGGATTTCTTCTTGCTTTTGGACTGACATACCTAATCATATATGTGAGAACCTCATCATTATCTTCTGTCTCACATTGTTGAGAAGCCCATGAGAAAAGGTGCAGTGCAAGATGCAAAGGTGTTTTTTGAGAAGTTTTTAGGATCTGAGAGGGCTTCAAATACCATTTGAACTAATAATTATACAGACTTGCTTGGTTTTGACACATGAATACATTTTGATTTCTTTCAGAGCACTTAATCTTTTACACATAGTTTTTCATATCTTTTATTTTTCAAATATTCCAGTTTTAAAAAATGTCTTTATGATACTTATATCTAAACAACTTATTTTCCCCACCCCATATATGTCGCTAAATATAAAAAATTTGGAACAATATTGTTAGTGGGTGAACGATGTTATTTGGTACTACTACTTACGGATTGCAGACACTTGGCCAGAATTTCCAAAGTAACTGTCATGGCTTGCTCACATATTTTGGCAATAATCAGTGTGAGGTGAAAGTTTCTATTCCTTAAACTTCTATTTTGAAACTTTATTTACAATCACAGTAACTCTGTTTTCTGTATACATGTATCTCAATATATCTGAGATATAAATTAAATGCTAATATAATATAAAATGAAAGCTAATATTAGGAGTGTTCACTCATAATATTGTGTAACAATTTTCTTGTCAAAAACTGCATGAAGAGAAGTGTAGATTGGATGGCTGAACATTTTTTTTATGGAAGCTTTTAATCTTCGTTTAAGTCCTGTGTAACTATGATTGACACTACACACATAGTAATGGAAGCAAAAAAAGACTGTTATATTTTTGTTTGTTCCAATACAAATCAAAAGACATGAAGAGAAAATTATCAGAAGCCCTGAGACATTATGTACTCTAAAAATTATTAGGAGTTGGGCCCCTTTCTTATTCTTATTTCAGACTTTCAAGGAGACTCTGTCCCAGTCCTTAGTAAGAAATAAGATTTATGTGGATTTTTTAGAGATAAACACTAGTATGAGTTATCAAGTATAGGGGGAGTGTCTTTTGGAAAATTCAGCCTGATTGCTGTTAAAGAAAAATACCTCTAGTTTTAAAGCTATTGAAGTATGATTAGAGACTTTAAGGCCAGATTGCAACATTTACACCCTTCAGTCTCTGATGACCCAATTTATTGACCAGAGTTTTCTAGTGAGAACAAGTAGGGCAGTGATCTCCTTCATTAAATTAATGTTCAGTTGTATCTCTGTGTGAAGAGAAAAAATGTTTTGAAATTGTGTTTTGTAGCTGAATTGTTAGAGTGAGGTGTTTTTCATTCTTTGCTGCTGTACTCGTTAACAGAAATAAAGGATGGATTCACAGCTATTTGGACTTTTACTGAGCCACTCTCTCTGGAGACAGAAGAGCCAGAGCACAGTGCCAGCCAGCTACACTTCTTCGTTTGCTCTAGTTCTCCTTAATCCTCCTTAGTCTAATGCATTCCTTGGATAAGTATTGCTAAATCAAGGTATGCAGAAATACTCCACTGCTCACATATTAGCGGCAAAAAAATCTGCAGGGATTTTTATCAGCTCAGAACACAGCACACTTCCAAAATTAAGAGGAACTCCAAACCTATTAATAGCCAGGCCTCCAAGATTTCTACTTCTTGCTTGCACTGTGGGGAAGACCTTGTGTCACATCCCAGATCTTCTTTCTTCATCTGTTGGGAGGTGGATGCAAGCTCAGTAGTGCCTAGATGCTTATCTGAAGTGGAAAACTTTGATTTATCCTTCTTGCTTAAATAAGTATTCTTAACTAAGTAATAAAAGCAGCATTCATTGCATTAGCCCTGTGTCACCAGGGTCTTCACTTGATGGTTGGGGGTGGTGGGCATTGTTTGTTTATCAAAAGCCTCCCTTAAGAGAGGAAACAAGGATAGTCCATGGTACTATCCTATGCAGAATGTTGCTGTTATATATAAACCATTTTTTATTTACTCTTCTAGTTACAGTAAAATAAGTCAACTGGTAAGCTAAGGATAATGAGATGCCTACCTGCTCTATCTGTTCTCAAGTGTTTGGACACAAATGCTCGATACACATTGAGGTGTGTTTTCTGGACAGCAGAAGAACTGTGAGAATAAGGCTTTGGATATTTGTGCTAAATATGACTCCCCAGTGTTTTCACTGCTCTGAAGTTCGCAGCGTATATCTGAAATGACTGCCAAATCTTTTAGTGTGGTTGAAACCATATGTGCATTAAAGGAAAAATATGCCTGTCTTTTAGCTTGTTTGCCTGATAGTTAGAAGTGGATCTGTCTTTTAAATGGAATATTTTCCTTTTCCCAAAATTTTTCTAAAATCGCGATCTCTGTGTTTCTTCTTTCTGTATAAAGCCAGTGGGGATTGATACAGATCCTGGCAACAGGACACATTGCTGAAATTCTCAGTGCTCTGAAGAAAAAATCTTTGTTGCTGTAAATATTGGGGAAGGACAGGAGGGAAAGCTAGGGTCCAAGTGTTTTCACATGCAGACCTAACTATGAATCCTTGTGAGTACACTGGTACACTAAATAAGAATTATAGCACTTCCTCTTTTGTATGAGTGAAAAAAGGATTATGTGAAGTTCAAAACTGACTTGGGACAGAACTAAAGCCTGGTCAGGTGTGACATGAGAAATAAATATTAATACCTCTTGTGTAAACTGACTTTGTTAGGGATAAGACTGAAGTTAGAGGCTTTTTATGACTTTATTTTTTTCATTGTTTTGTATATCCATATATAATGAATCTCAAATTGCTTTAGATGATTCATCCTCCCTCATTCTGTGAGTCTTTTCTAGTCTAACTAGCATACTCAAAAATTTTGTTTTTAGGTAAGGACGTGATATTGTGCATATGACACCTCAATTATGAAAGGACCTTATCTGTAAATTGTCCTCACTTGGCGGGGAATGTATTACAATTTTGTCTTACTCTATAAAATTTCTCTTTTAATTGTAATTTGCTACAATAGAAAATGCAGGTTTATGTGAAATAGAATATTATAATTTATTACAAGGTTTCAGTAAGAAAAGGGACTTTTATCAGTAGCATTCTTTACCATATATATGCTTGAGATTGTTTATTTTACAAAGTACATAAATAAGATCGTTTTCCAAATCTCTATCCTCGAAACAACAGCATATCTATTTTTTTTTAAAGAAAGTACAGTTTAAACAGGTTGTTCACTTTTAATATTCTACTAGACTAGATTCTTTGATGATTAAATCTGACTGACAGTTCTTAGAATTAGATACTAGGTTACATTTAAAATCTCCAAACTCACAAACACATTTCCAGCTATTTTAATAATAAAAGTCTCAGGTCAAATTCTGATTTCTGAGAAACTAATTTTCAAAAATACCTGCATGTTTTCACTAGTGCATAGATATGCATGAAATACATAGCACTTGACAAGCTATTCATTTGTAAAACCATGATTATAAAATTGCTGGCTGCAAATTACATATTCCGCATCACTACTTTAGCAGAAACTTCGTGTCTGCCTTCCTCTAATTCGCTATGACCCTTCTTCGTCACCTCTCTGATGGGATTTGATTTACATTTGTTTTTCTTCTACTATTATTTTGTATTAAAATAGCTTTGGAAATCCTTCTTGTGATTTCAGTATGGTGAGGGGTTTTTTTAACATCAGTAATGATAGCATGTGCTAGGGAAGGTAGTATATGTAAATGCGTACATCAAGGTGTTGTACAAAGTTGAGGGTAAAGTTACCAGCTCACACGCTTACTCTTTTTGCCATCTTTCTAACTTGAAAGGATTGAGAGTGTCCACAGCTTTTAATACTTCGTATATTTGGTGTAAGTGCTTTACTTAAGCAATGTTCTTTGGTTCCTGGTGATAATAGGCACTTTCTACTGCACAACAGGTGTAACATTTCGATGATTCTAAAATTGCAACAATGTAACCATAAATGCTGACTCTCTATATTATAATAGCATAGTGACCTTATTTGGAGTGACAGCATGGACTTTTCATAAATAATGGTAAAATGACCTGACGGTGAATTTTTCAATTGCTTTTTCTCCTTTTCCTCTTGCAATCTTCCCTCCGGTGTGGAATGGATTTTAGTAAAAAATGGGCATTGTAACCTTGTGATATCAATAGGAGTTTTGGGGGAGACAGAGGGGTGCTTGTTGGTTTTATTTGGGTGTTTGGGGTTTTTTGTTTGTTGTTTTTTTTGTGGTTTGTTTTTGTTTTGCTTTTGGCTGTCATTAAAACAAAGTATTGAGTAATTATAAAATCCTTTAATGGCAAATAAGTCAGAAAACTACTATGAATTTTTGGCTGTGGCTGTAATAGGTTATTTAAAGAATAACTGTATTTAAAGAATAGGTAATCTTGCAACTTGATGAAAAATACTTATTGGTTTTTAATTTATGAAATAATGAAGTTTCAAAACAGTCAAATTAGATAAATATAATCTCACTGCGCAGGAAGGAAATTCTGTCAAATGAATGCTATTTTTTAATAACTCAATATAGTGGGTTAAATTTTTACTTTCCTTTGGCTGAATTTGTCACAAGCTTAATGTTAGTAAAGAATGAGTAATTGTGATTCCCAGGAATTGTGGAGATCAGAGGGGCCATCATGAAGTAAATGAAATGCACTTTTGCTGTGTTTCTTTAAAAGAATGTCACCTGACAGTTTTAGAAAAAGCTGATGCAGCATCTGTCACTTCATATTGGCAGACAGCAAATCCATGTAGAGGATTTCAGCATTCATTTGCCTTGGACAGAAGGAGTTTGTGCACACAATAAGTGTGGCTTTTACTTCAGTCTACTTGACTGAAGCAGACTGAAGTAAAAACCTTTATTTTAAAAGCACAAATATCTATGAAAATTACAAATCTTGACAGAAAAAGTCAATATTTACTGTGAAAGCTCTGAGTTGGCAAATGACTGAAAGAAATACAATGCATGACTAAGGGGCTGGCGCTGCAAAGAGACTGAGGATAGATAGATTTCCGCATAGCCTATGAGACAAAAATTATGATGATTTACTTTTCTAACTTCTGTATTGATAAAAAGCCATGAAACACCTCATCTCTTTATAAAAGCATTTTAAACATTTGCTCTTCCCATGTCAAGTATAAGCTTGGAGGGAGATGAAATGTGCCTGGTTTAATGTTATGTTCAGAACTGGTCTATTCTTAAATTTTGCCGCTTTTGTGTTCTTGCGAAGTCTCTCACTCCTTATTTCCCTGCATATACTTCTCGCACTAGTAACTTGCTGATACACAGGGCAATATTTGAACATTTCTGGATTCAGTGTGTAAACTTAGATTTGGGGTGACAGCACTTAATTAAACGTGAAGCATATTAAAAGAAACTGTGTGTAAGGGGCGATTGCACTTCTGCTGTGAATTTTTTAAGTGTGGTGGGCTTTTTTATTTGCTTGTTTGGGTTTTTTTAAGCTTAGAGTTAGTTTAAGCTTATAGAGTTAGAAATTCTAAGTATTACAAGTCCACCATATCAGAGAAAAGAGTCTTCCTAGGAGGACTAAGAACTTTCACTGAACTTGGTTTTTGTACTGCAGGCACTTTGTACTGTATCTTTTATATCAGGTGTCCTAAAATTACATTCAGCCCTTTGAAGGCAACCGCAAGGCTGATGTGGCCCTCGGTGAAAATGAGTTTGACGTGTCTGTTTTGGAGTATTCTCCAGACAGACTTTCAGGAATATCCATAGTGATACTGAGTTGAGAAAAATCAGCACAAGTCCAGAGAACCTGACCAATGCTCAGTTGCAGGCTCTGAGCTGTTATGTTTCGTTTGATCTGGGTCTTAAATGCAATAAAGGAATAATAAAAATTAGCTGTAGGCTTTATACAGCTCTGCAGAAAGCTGCATTCAATCCTTGCATGTAAACAGATTTCAGAATCACTGAGTTCCTCTGAGTTTATTAATAGTTCTTACCCCTTTAAAAGCACCATTATGTAACTGTCATGTATTGAATGTAAATATTTGTATAACAATTTCAAAGGATTTTTTTTTTTTTTTTTTTTTTAGACCAGTAAGCAAAGAGTTCTAGAACAAAAAATATTGCTACAGTCCCCTTTAAACGAAAGAAAAGCCTGTCAGGGAAACATCTGTGGAATACTTACAACATGTAGTGTGAACCATGGATTCTTGGAGTTCACTTTTCCATACAGTATTCTAAGCAGCAGTTTTGACATAATGTTCATAGAAAACAGGTGGTTTGTAAAAGCTAATTAGGAATAGTAAGCTAATAGCTGATAATTCTAAACTCTCTTCTCAGGGAACTGCATCTCCACTAGAAATATTTCTGGGGAGTCTCAGAAAAGTGGAAAAAAAAATTCCACTGGTCCAGTATGTGCTTTCTAAAAAGCCTTTTAGCATTATCCCTTTATTTGGGAATAAATAAGCCATGTTGCTATTGTCCCAGAGACTTTCCACTTGGAAACAAATTAAAGAAGAGTATTGTTAATATTGAACAGTTTGTTTGTATCAATACAAATCATATCTCTAGGCATTTTCTTTAAGGAACTTCTTGTTTGGGGAAGGCTTTGCAAGTCAGACAGGTATCTGCTGAGCCATTTTAATGCACTTTACAAATTGCACTTTACTGCCAGTCCATTTTAATATATCAGTCGAGAAAACGTCAGGGTAAGTAAAAAAAGCAACTATGGCTGGATATGCTGAATGCAGAGAAGAATTAAGACTCTTGCAGTGGATCTACTAAAAGTAACTGGTCTTGGGTTCTAATTTTGAACACTAAATCAGCTGATCACTGTCAGGGCCCCGTGGAGGTCTACTTGGCACACATAGTGAAACTCTACCCAGAGCTAGTATAAACAACATATGTTCCCAGAAGCTGCTTAGGAAGCTCTATAAGCGCTGGGGAATATCTGCAAAAGCCGTAGACCTTGAGAGCAGAAATAAGGACACCAATAACCTCATAATGAAGGAGCAGTTGCCAGAACTACGCTCCTGCTTTAGCAAGAACGACTAAATGGATTAAGGATAATACTGCTGTAATCAAGTGTAGGAGTGGTTGAAATTCTAATCAGGACTCCAGTATGGACAGAAATTCTCTCAATGGGAGAAACTGCAAGAGCAGGAGGTATAAAGTGAATCTCTTAGTATAATTGATATGTGAGATTCAGTGATTATATCCTGACACCCTTTTCTTTAAGTGCCTGCTTTGCGTTTTTATGATGTATATGACCTGAAGATTGTGATGTTATTTCAGCATTTGAAGACAATTTCAGAAATCATGCCTGAGGAAATATTTTCTGCTCCTGGAGAGTATAAAATTCTTCTGGTCTAAGGAAGCAAAGAATGACAAAAATTTAGGTGTTTCTGACACAAGGTACCTACAAAATATCAGTCAAATGAGAGGTTCAGGATTATACAACTAACTGTATATTCAGCCATATACATAATGTAAGTTACTAGAAAGCAGAAAGATGAATTGCACTATGTGCTTCTCCAATTAGGATGCTCCTCCAGACATTGCATACTTTTTGGAGATAGAACAAATAAAATCTCGACCTGACCACAGAAAATTAGATGAATGGGGCCAGTGCCATGTTGTAATTGAAAGTGTGTGACAATGACAACCTGCAGTATTTGCTTTAAAGCTTATCTAATTCCTTGTCTGAGCAGATTCAGTGTCTGCTCCTGATGTGCTACTAAATAGCACTCCCTGGTGCTGCTGCTTGTTGCAAGGTGTGTTTGTGATATTAAGAGATTTACCATATTCCTTCTATTCAGTTGAATTGCAAGCAGACTCTAGTGTACAACGTGCATTTCTGTGCAGTTGCATACCCACATGCAGGCCATGGAGCTGTCAGTACTGCAAACCTCCCTTCTGCATGAAGCAAAGGTGAGTTTATAATACATTTCAGTTTCAGAAGGATCACTTGACAGTGCAATTGCAGCGTGGCTTGAAGTTGGCTCTGATACAAGCAGCAGTGAACTGGCAGCTGCCCAGACCTCAGCTGCTGGTATTGGTACGCAGGATGCCAGACTGCCTTTTGCAAAGTTTTATGCTGGAGCATTGCTGCTGTTGATATTGAACATGGCTAGATTAAAGCTACCCTGGATTCGTCTACATGAAATGGAGTCCATATTAGCAGAGTCAAGTTTAGAAACTTGCATGCAGATGCAGGTACTATCATCTGCAACCTCAGTATTATTTTTATTGGAATAAATTACAGAAGAAATTTTAAATATATTGTAAATATACCTTTCAGCTCCTTATGTTGTGATCTTATGTCTACTTAGTCTTGGTGAGGACATTGCTTAGTATTTTTGGAAAAGGAGGAGGGAGAGGATCTGGAAGTTTTTTCTGTTTTGCAAATTAATCTTGGTAATAATAATGAAAAAAAAAAAGTGTAATCCAAGGATTCCCAAATCTTATTTGCATAGGTATTTCCATCAGCTGCAACAACAGATACGTTTTGAGCCAGACAGAACATCTGGATACCATTCTCTTTAAACTGGAATATGAAACATAAACGCATCAGTGCCACAGCTTAGATTCAGCCAGACCAAGCTGGACCTTGATTAATCCCACTTGTTGGGAGCTGTGGTTGGAACCTCAGGAGGGATGTCAGAGAGGTGTTGCAGCTTCAGTAGCTTCCAGTTCCGTGCAGAATAACCTGGTCATGCCCCTGTTGGGGCTGCGTTTGCTATTTTTAGCTGCCCCAGACTAGCTCAGAGTCAGGAACACAGGGAGCATCCTCTGTATCCTTGGAGATGATCTCCTTGTCACTAGCTGTGTACGTATCGCAGCTGGGAACCCTCATCTGTTCCCAGTTTTGTTGTAAAATGTAACAGTTTACATTTTTCGTTATATTTGCAGTTTAGGTAATGTTTTTAAAAAATACTCTTTCATCAAAGTTGAAAACAGATATGATAGATATATACAAATGCTGAGGAAAACTAATGAAATGGAAAAAACCTCACAGAATGGTATTAATGTTACACAGCAGCACCAGCAGGTACAAAACCATCTTGTAACTGCTCTTGCTGATATGTGATTAATGAGAAAAAAATGGCATAGCCATATATAAATCTTCCAGTTCCATAGCCTGGTCTTAGTTTTAGCTTGAAGCAGAATGGGTTTTGATTACTGTTTGCATGTTTGTTTATTAAACCAGAAATAGGTGATTAGTGATTTCCAGACTGGCTAACTTTTGTACACCATGTGACTAGGAATGTGAAGGGATTCTACTGCTGGATTGATTGGTTTTCTGTATGTGAAAAAAAAAAAGTGATCAATGCAGTGAAAATCATGAGGTCTCATACAGTTCTTTTTTTTTTAAGCATCATGAAGACAAAGTATGAGGAAATGCTCGATGAACTGGTGATTTATAAACCAAACCAAAACCAACAAACAATCAAAAAACCCAACAACTTGAAATTAACAGATGTATCCCAATTCACATTTCTCATTGTCTTCAAATGGCTTTCAGTAATGTTTTAATGCTTCTAAATAGTTTTTTGTGTAGAAGGAATAGGGTTATTTGAAAAAATAGACCTCAAATAAAATAACGTATTTAGTGAACTCTGACTTTATTATGGCAAAACCACAAGCCTGGGAGACTGTCAGGTTAGCAGCAGTTATCTCAAGTAAGATTTGGGAAAAATAGACTAAGCCAAACTGCTGAATATATTTGGTCAGACAAAATGTCAAGATTATACAAATCTAAATTTTGCATTCAGCCTTCCATTATGTAAATTAATTTTATGTAATACTGAAGTCACATTTATGTAATCCTAAAATCAGAAGAGTTTGTATTACAGGAATAAATATATTTTCTGTTTGCTCTTCAGTGAGTATTGGGATTTTGGAAGAAAGTAATGGTTCAAATATTGCCAAATATAAGTGGAAGAAAGTGAAAAATTCTTTTCAAGTGCCAGTATTGTTTTCTAAGGGTAGGAGAGCTAATAATATGTGACTAGCCTTCAGCATCGAGGTTCACTGTGGTTGATGTTATAATCTGAAGATAGTGTTTGCTCTGTTTTACACTTCAGAGTTAAGTATCTTACAGATAGAGGCCTGATATTATTTTTAAATTTTTTTTTTAAAAATCGGTGGTTTTGAAATGGATTTTCAGTAACAATCTGTGATATATTGTTCCCGTTCTCTGAAGATTTATTTCCAGATACCATTAATGAATTCTGAGCCAATTAATTCTAAACAAGATGATCTTTCTCATGCATTTCAAAAGCATCTATCAGATTAATATAAGTGATACAGAGGCCCACAAAACAAGATAATGTTACCAGATACTTCCAATGTTCAGCAGCATCTCTGATGTACTGGCTCAGCAGAAACTCATCCAGAATGCTTTAGGGTTTTTTAATATTTAGTAGTATATTGCTGAATTATGACCCTGTAGACATCTTTTTCACCTCCCAATTTACTCACAATTTACCTAAAAAAACCCCCAGCAGACTGAGTCAGCCTTAAATTAAAAAAAAATACTGAGTCACCTAAATCCTCTGCCTAACTCGCCGAAGTCGAGTTCCAAGCTGCTAAGAGCAGTATGACAATAAAAATGTAATACAGTGTGATTTTAAAATAGGGTATCTATAACATTTTGCCCAAGCCCTATAGCAGATGCCACAAAAGTCAATTGACTGAGGTGGGGCTTAGCACTTCTTTTCTCTGCTTTTATGTGGTCTGTACAGTTTTGGGAGAGGGGGCTGGTTTTATGGTTTTATTCTGTGCTTCTGCGGGGGGAGAAAAGGGGCCGGGGCTGGGTGGTCCATTTTACTTTTTTTCCAGAAACTTGTGGATGTTTATTCAAATGAAGAGCTGACATTTTCAGACATGAAGGTTTTGTTGGTTTTTGGTTTTAAGGGGAAACCAATGCATATGCCTTTTTTTTTTTTTCCTGGCAGGACTTGTTCTAATATATCGGTATTGATATATCTGTTCTTTTGTCAGTGCCTAAAAGTGTTACTTTTCTGCTGTCTTCGTAATCCATTTGTTTTCTGAACATGAAATCAAAGCTGTTTCTGCATCTTCAAATGTATTTTACATCTGTTTATATCTGCTTAGTAAAGCAATACCGAAGCAGCAGGCCTAGAAATAATGTTGGTGAAAGTTGGGAGCTAACGGAATTGAATTGGATCTCTGAAAACTAGTTACAAAGTACAGTTTCTGTTTCCTGTATTGCTGTAATTTTTCTTGCATTTCTGAGCCTCTAGTCTTTTGATCAGTTATATCTTCACTGTTTTTATTGATGTTCCTAGCCCAGTATAACTGTTGCAGATGTTGCATACAAGTTCAACAGACCTCAATAGCTCATGACAGGTAAAAGCAGAGTAAGCATGGAAGCTAATTTGCCGAGCCTCAAATACCTTCACAGTATATATGATAGTATTTTTACATTTAATTTCTTTTATTTCATCTATGAAATGTTATTGTTTGAGATGGTGACTAGAGAGCATCCGAAAGCTTGATTTTGTTTCTGTATTTCCAGTTTGCAATGAAGTGAGGAGGATACTTCAAGAATCAAATGCCTTTGAAAGGTCTACATGCGGTTTGAATATATGGCAAGCAATTAGCATTGCAAAACCTATAGCTAGTGCTATAAAAATAGAACTGCAAGCTTTGTTGGAAGTGCAGTTATTGTACTGAAACTGACAGAATGCTGATTAAATGAAGTATTATAAATTAAAGGTTAAAAATGTTAAAATATGGAGACATTTGAGCAAAACTTAAAATACATGCAAAAAGCATCCTTTTAGTCTGTAAGGAGCTCAATGGATTTTTGCAAGATTTCTTGTTATGTGAAGTGGTATGTATGAAGGGGACAGAACTGAGAGACCTGGATTTCTAGGGTACCTATACTTTTTGCCCTCCTATTGCAGTGCTGTGAGAAAGAGTTTTGAATGAGTTCAAGACTGAAACCTTGATGCAGGAACTCAGAAAACAATAGATTTTTATATCACTACATAAAGCTAATTAATTGCAGTGACTCATACATTAACAGAAACCTACATGAACAATTAAAGCCATAGGAAAATCACGGAATCAGAGAATAGTTTGGGTTGGAAGGGACCTTCAAAGCTCATCTAGTCCAACCCCCCTGCCATGAGCAGGGACATCTTCAACCAGATCAGGTTGCTCAGAGCCCCGTCCAGCCTGGCCTGGGATGTCTCCAGGGATGGGGCATCCACCACCTCTCTGGGCAACCTGGGCCAGTGTAAAACTGTAAAACTTGCATTTAAAGCTTGAAGATTCTTGGAAATGTATTTGCATTCATCAAAGGACCTTTCCAGATTTCTACCTTTAACTCTTTTTGCACCATCAGCAAACACTGCATTTGAATTTCTTATTTGTCTATGGAAAAATAGTTCTCATTTAAAGAACTGCAGCTTCTGTATCCTCTCAGGAAACGGTGTCTGCCCATGAAGAGTGGAAATCTTGGATTGCACTAGATTATAGTTTCATGGCACAGGAATTCATCTCATCTAAAGCATGAGAGAAACTGAAGTGCATTGAGTATTTGGTCACATGGTTGGTGGGACTGTTTGTGGGTTTTTGGTTCTGTTTTGTTCAGTTCCCCATAGTATGTGAATGCCATGTTTTTCAAGTAAGGTGATTAGCTAAGGGCACTGGTTTCTGTAACAGTGCAAAAGGGGTAATTTTATGGAAAAAATGGTATAAATTGTATTTTAACTGCAGTTGTGTTGTGGAACACTCTGTCATTAAATCCATAATATTTATTGAATTGGGTGAGCCAGCTAGCTGTCCTTATATGTACAGTTTTTCTTTTGGTGTTCTTTCATAATACAAGTAGGTTTTATTTTTAGACTAGCTACTCAGTGGTTAAGATTGAAGGTTAGCTGTGTGAAGTCAGGTGCTATTTTTGGTTCTGTATTAGACTTCCCAGTTATGCCACTTAAGGAAAGAATCTGTTCTGCTGACTTTTGAGCTGCTGTGATTAGTGGAGCTATAGGCAAAGATATAATCCTTGTTTTATAGCAGAAAATACTGTGGGGTTTTTAGTTTGGTTGCGGTTTTGTTTGTTTTTCTCTTCAGACAAACTGGATTATGGTCATGTTATAAGATGCATTTGTTAATTCTCTGTTTGCAATTTCCACTTATTCCATGTTTAGTAAGGCTGTTGTTTCTTTGTGTAACTTGTGAAAAATTGAGAAGTAAGACGCTACATTTCACTGTTTAATATACTAAAACGATTGACTCTTGTTGAAGTTGTGGATAATACTGCAGGAAGGGTTGTTCTGGAGTGTTTTGTGTTACAGAGACAGACAGATAAGTTGTACAGTGCGATTCAAAATTCGCAGAATTTTAGTCGTTTTCAGCTGTAATTATCTGATATCTAAATAGCTGCACATAATCAGTGCAACATTTGAAATGTGATTTTGCAGAAAGAGATCAGTTTTGTCCTTTGGAAAACTGGTGAATGGACCTTGCCAGAAAGTCCTGCAGTACTGGAAGGCTTTAAGAAATGGATACGTGTGGGAACTCACTTTAATTTGTGCATATATCTACAGCCCATTTTTCTTACTGCCGTTTCCCTTGCAGCGAGGATGGTTTACTTGACTCACACCCAAATGCATTCTTCTGTTTACACATGTGTTCCTTTTCTCAATTAAACTTGGAGATGTTAAAAAATCTATGCAAAAATCTGCTTAAAATTGGCATAAAACTAAAATGCGGTATGTGCTCTATTCTGTCATCTATTCCCAGTAGCTGTATGGCAGTATGAGCTGTGGTGACCTGACCAGGCTGTTTTTGCAGTCTTTCTGCATTGTCACACTAGATTAGGCATTTCCTGGGCTTACTGCCAGACTTTTTCTGTTTACAAGGCAGCAGGCAAAGATTTAACATTTCTGTTTTCTTTCTGACTCCTTAGATTCCCTGTGGGACAGAAGGGTTTATCTCCTCCTTTCACAGTGCTGTCCCTCATCACAGAGTATCAGTAGAAGTAGGTTCAGTTTGTAATGATGACTGTAATAATGTGGCACAGCCATTGATTAAATAGCCATTTAGGAAGCTGGCCTGGAAGAATTATTCTCATTATAGTCTTTGTTTCAATATTTTTTCTTCTGTTTTCCTAAATAGGTTAACAAGCTGCTTTTATCCAAGGCAGGCAAACTCAACATTTACAAATTTTTAAAAACAGAAAACTCATTTTTCTCTCACTGTTTAATGAATTTAGTAAACTTGAAGGAAAAGACAGAAGAGTGCCAGATGTCAAACCTCAGATGGTAAATCAGACAATGTCTCGTGGAAGTTCTGACCTAGAAATCAGATTTATTATCTAGTTTTATTGTAGCGTCCAGCAGAGCTGGGGAGGCCCTCAGACTTTTCACAAGCTGCGGTTGTGCATAGCTTCAGGTATGTGTGTAATTCCATTGACTGTGGTGGAACTGCTCTCAAGCCTAAAGCTAACCATCTGCATGGGTTAAAAAGGGACTTTGTAGAGTGAGACCAAAAAACAGGTGACGCTACTCGAATTAGCTATACAGAAAAAGGACCATCAGCATGTTTTCACAAGCAGATTAACTGAGACTTAGGAAGGTGTTAGAGCCCCTGAGTAAATTGCAAAGAAACAGACACACCCGACTTTTAAAATTTTCTTTATTTCGTCAACGTAAGAGATTACTGTAAAGGAAAATCAGTGTCTTCAAAATCTGGAGTAAATTTGCTGGTCAAGATGCACAGTCATATAATAGAAGATCAGGTCATTTATTTTTAAATTTTGTAACACAGTCGATAGTTTTGCGTTCTTTCTGTATAATCTGATCTCTGTTACTATATCTCATGTTTTAGTCACAGACAAAATAATTGTGCATTTGAGCCTCAGAAATTAAGAGGTATTTGACCTAATTCCAATTACTGGGTGTTTCGAAAGGGAGGCCCAATTTCAAATCAGTTGCCAGTTGAAATTTGGTCCATCTTTTTGAAACACTCTGTATTTTTAGAGAGCAAAGGAGTTTTTTTTTTTTGTATTGGTCTGCTGATGACCTCATGGAAGTTGCCTGCTGGAGAAGTTACTATCAGGAATTCCATAGCCCATATAACTACAACCACTAGGAAAGATGACTAGAGTCTATCAAGCTCATGGTTATATGTCCTCAAGCTTTTGGACTCCCCAAGTTCCGCTATAGCTGTTTCGAGCAGATGTGCCCAGTCTTAGTAGTATGTGAGCTCCTTCAAGTATTGCATCAGAGGTTAGTAGCTTGATTACCCGTCTTTTTGTGTTGTGTAATTTTGTTTGATTTGGAAATTCCCAGAGAGATTCCGTAGTAGAGCTGTCACAGAGAACATACGCTGGTGAGGACCAGAAGTTTTGGAAGTCCTAGTTAAACCTCTGAGATGTCAAGTGCTTCTTCTATACCAACAGGAATCTTATCACTTGACCTGATTTTCCAGGTTTACTACATATAGAGGTGGTTTTTGTTGCTGTTCTTGTGTACAGTGTGAGCTTCCGTATTTGCCTGTATCTTGAACAGTTTTGAACAGCTTCTTTTTTGCCTGCTTCTGAATCACGTAGCGAAGTTGCCTTTGACATCTTGTCATTTCTACCTAATTAACAGGCTGTTAATTAAAAAAAGAATACTGGCAACTACAGTATTTTTTTAAAGGGCATGCCAAGGGCTCAGTTATTGATGACTTTCTCTGCATGTCTGCTTGCTGGATGTATTCTAGCTACCCATCTGGCTATTCTCTCGCTGTTTACTGAAGATGTGTCAGGAAATGTGACTCAGTATAACCAGTCCAATAGCTGCCTTAAGCTAGTACTGAACCTCTCTTGTGCTAGTCTTGGTTTCAGTCATGAAGGATATTGATGGCTTAGTAAATAGTGAAGAATATTGGTCAAACACATACACCCCCCTTCCCTTGATTCAGTTTTCTGAGAAAGCACAGAGACTGAGGGGAAGTTCGAAGGGAAGAAAATGTGTTGAAATCATAGTGCTCGGTAGGAAAGGATTGGAATGTCCTTTTCACCTTCCTTTTTGGGTTCCTGAGGCTGCCCAGAGGAAACTCTTCCTTTTGAAAGTTAATTCTGCCCCTGTTGGTGATTGAACTGAAATAGAAATCAGAAAAGTGACCTGTTTCTGCTGGAGTGCTTTCTTTGTGTTTTGCACTCTAGGACATGCATAAACCATTGAACTATAAGGCCGATGGTTATGGTCAGACAGCTTCAACACCACTGCAAGGATTTTACTGAGACTGTATGGCTGTGAGGAGGAGGTGGCAGGGCTAGCTTTATTTGAAAAGGTAAACCAAAAATGATGATTACCAGTATGACCTGACTGGCAAAATAGATGGATATTTGACTTTTGCTTACTTGGAAATAAAGGTTGATGCAAGGGGCAAAGGGCAAAACCATCAGGATGGTGTAGCTGTAATCTGTTCCAGTCAAAGAGGAGTAACATTTCCCAGGAGAAACGTGGAGATCTCTCACACTGAAGGTGGTAGCAAGGAGGTTGTATCTAGATTTGTTATACTGACATTTACCAAGTTATTCTCTTTTTTTCTTTCAGCAATTTGTGGAAAAAAACTGTGTTTCTTTAAAAATTTCAGCCTCAAATACCCATCACAACTTCTGAGCTGAAAACACATAGGCATCCAGCTGCAACTGTGCATGCCAGTTTTCCTTTTGCCTCCTGTGTTATGTGCTTCCTTCGAAAAAATATTTACACCATGTCCTGTTTTCTTTGACTCAGTAGATATATTATTTCTTCGTTTATTAAGTGCATATAATCTTGTGTATCTTTCCCAGTTTTGATGTTTTAATCTGTAGAGAACTTGACATCCAGAGCAGCTTTCCCCAGACACAGGGTGTGGCTCTTCAGACTTCAGCTGTACAGTCCTGTTGCTGCTTACTTAAATTGAATCAGCCAGACCAAATTGAGCCAAACTATTTGTCTTTACAGCTGTTCGTTCTACATTTAGAATGAAGCATATTTGTAGAGTTGGAATAAATACAGTTTGTCCAGTGAGCTCCTGGCTGGAGGGTGTCGATATATGGTTACAGAACTCTCTTTAGTGCTAAAGGTTTGAGGGGAATTGAATTTTTCAGTAATTTTTAGGTGTTTATAAAGCCTCCATGATGTCAGTCGTTCAAAAATTTTTAGCATTTTTTTCCACTGGAGTTTGGAGGACAAATATCTTGTGTGTAAAAGCTCATTTATATAATTCGTTTTTTCTAATTGTAACTTAATCATAATGGAAATTATTAAATATCTGTTAAATTCTGTCTATAAAAGATCACTCATTATTCATGTTTCTTCTGGTGGGAACGTATTTTCTTGTTAGTTTCAGAGGTGGGAGTAGGGGTTGGTGTAAATTAAGTTTCTAGGCCTGTGTGATGGTAATAGGAAAGAGATTTCTGCATGGACGTAGTTTGTATATTCTAGTATAGTAGGCTGATCTGACTGACAAAGTATTTCTTTAGAAAGAGCAAACTACTTTGGTTATAAATATTTATCAGAGATGGAAACCTGTTTAAAAAGGTAAATACGATGAGCGTATATGACATGAAAACACTGCACTAGGAGACAGCAGGGGATCAGCAAATTGATTTTTCAAATTGATGTGTTTGTCTCCCTTTCCAACACTCCATTTTCACATTGTGACTTGTTTTTTTGCCGATTTCTCTGAGTTTGTGCTTCATTTTTTCTGCTTGTAAACCATATTTTTGTGCCTTCAGCTATGTGGTTTTACCATTAATGGTCTTACAAACTACTGGTAGTCTAACATAATGCATAGTTAGTAATATGTAACACTGTTAGTAAGGTCTTTGTGTTTTTCAAAAAACTTCATCCATTCAGTGTCCCAAGATTTCGTCAGCTGGGCTGGCGGGGGGGATGGTTTTATGAGAAAAGACTACTTTTTTGTAACACGCATTCAGGTTTTGAATCACTGAATCATTGAGCCTCTTGCATACTTGTTTGGGTTTCTTACAGTTGAAGCCAATTATAATTTAATTTTCCTGGTTCTGCTGCTTGAATTATGTTGTCCTCTGATCTTTTGGTGAGTGTGGCCTTTTTGAGCCTGTCAGGAAGCAGTGATGCCCTGAGTCCTTTGCACATTGTCTCAGAAAGCCACGACAGATGGGAACGCAAGTGAGCTGTTCCTGTTGAAACAGACACAGGATAATGCTGTAGTGACCCTACTAAAAAAAAAAAAAAGAAGTAATGGTGACTTGCAGTTATAGGTATCTGAGACTTCTTGCACAATGTTTTTGCTTTTCCCTACTCCCTTGTATTCCTGCTTGCAATTCTAAGCCATTAGAAGTATTTTTAAAGGACTGAGCGTAAGTCCAATCCAGTATTATCCAAATATACAGTACTCTGCTGTGTATAGTGACATATTTTAAACAGAAGCAGTGCAACGAGACAACCTGTTAGCAGTCTGAGTTGTCAGAAGACCACCAATAAATCACATTTTGTTCTCAATAAAGGGAAGACAGTGGAGTTACCAGCAGAACACAGATGGTATTCAGCTAGGAAAGGATGTTGCATTTAGGAATAAATAGGGACTTGTATTTAGAAATAAGTAGGGTTTAACACATTTAAAACACATTCATTAAAACATCCAGAGTTAGCAAGACAACAAATGTTAGCAAGTTAAGATTTTTCTAAAGCAATTTTAAAATATATATTTCACATTTCTATGTGGGAGAAAAAAGAAAAAAATAATTCAAGGAAGCATAAAAATCCTTTGGTGTAAGCCTTTGTAGCATTTGCTATAGTGATATACCCTAAAAAACTTCCTTGTGCAGCTCTGTATATGTCTTACATTTTAAAAATCCCTGATTTTTTTTTTCCTGTGGACAAACAAATCATGTTAATCTTATTTTAAAAGAGCATTGTCTGTGTCAATTAAAGCCACAGACAGGAGGGATGTTCTGATGGTGCTTTACTGCAAGGCTAGCAATGGAAAGCATATGTTCTTTGTCTTGTATAGAGCTTTGGTGGATGCTCAAATCTCAAAAATGACCTAATGACTGTAATTTTAAAAAAAGCTCTAAACAGTATTGAAAATCAGATCTCATTTTGATGCTTAATGTCTTCAAAGTGTCTAAAGCTTTTAACATTTTCAGCTTCATGCATAGAAGCTCACAGCATCAGGACTAGCAAGAGAGTTGTTACTTGAATGAATGACCACATACTTGACTATTTTTGCTATGGTTCACTTATGTGCAGCTTTCCTTCGAAAGGCAGTTTAGGAAGTATTTTAAAGGACTGAACAGTTCTTTCAGCACCAAGTACAGCAAAACGAAGAATTGGTAAGACAGAGTATAGACACTTGGTGGAGAGAGAAGCTACGTTTGTCATACACTAGTTTAACAAACCAAACTTTGATCCCTAACATACTGGAATGACTGACCTTCTATTTCTATACGCAAATTCTACTGCTAATGAAACTGAAAATAAGTAATCAATAGGTGTTCAAAAGTTTATTGTTTTTAAATTTCTAAACTGATTGAATCCTGCTCAGAGCTATTAAAAGCTGTATAATCTAAGTATGGAAGTTCTTTGGGATGGAATTGTGTGGTAGGCAAGTTAGACCACAGTGGACCTGCAGCATTCAAAATCCTATGCAAACCATTCATTTCAGCTTTCTCTCAGTAGTGTCCTGCACACTAAGGGAACACTGTTATCATTAATTACAGCATATACCTTAATTCTGTAGGAAATGGAGACTGACTGCTTTATCATCTGTTTGGGGGCTACTCCTATGACTTTGTTATGATAAAGGCCTAGAAAAATAACCATTAGACTGTACTTCTAGGAAAACGGAAGATTTCCATGAACTTGGTTTTAAAAATACTTCCCTCTCATCATAATGTTGTTATTTGTGATTGTTAAGTTCTTCTTGTATATTTTATACCTAACCAGTCTGGACTATTTGTAGGGAGAAGGAAGACTTCCAGTATTCACTGCTGAAATATGGCAAGCATCTATGTATATTTTTCTCCTATTTACATTTATCTGGCTAGTGTCGTTTTTTATCATTTTATCATTTACAGTAAACTAAAATATATCTTGGCCTGTGACTGACCAGTGGAAGTCTCCCAGGTCAGATACAGTGTGCGAGCAGACCGAGAGGCTGGTGTTAGCCTGAGCTCCGAAATGCAGCTGCTGTTGCACCATCTCCAGCAGTTTCTCTGATCACTGGTAGTCATATTGCCAATTACTCCTGTGTGTTATTCCTGCTGTGGGAAACTATATACATGAACATGTGGGAAAGCACCCATGGAAATTAATACCTTTCTTAAAGTGTTTTATTCCCCTCCCAAATGACCATTTACGAAAGATTTTAGGGTGCATTTCTAAGGATACTCTTGTCATCTCTTGTGCACAGGTCTGACCCTTCCTTTGTAGAACTACTCTGCAAACAACAAAAGGATGCTGCCACATGCAGTTATGTCCCTCCGTATTTCCCAGAGCCTGACATAAGACCTGTCATTCTCTCCTCTTTTATTCTCAGCTCAGTTGTTAGACTGGGTAGGTTAAGGAGTGAGGGGGAGGCTTTGCATCGGAACAGAAAGATTAATTTTGGGCTCTGCTAAACCACAGCATTTAACCTGCTCAGAACAGCACTGCAAGGGCACTGGAGGCATGAGTAGAGCAGTGATGGGTATGCAGAGCTAGTGGAAATTACACCCAGTTTGGGGGACTTTGGGTCTGAACTTGTTTTTCACAGAACATCTCTGCCCGTGTCCAACAATGCGACTGGGATAAGTGTTCTGAAAGCTTTCTCGCAGCCTTTCCTGTAGCAGGGGGCCTAGGTTGTTTGCTGGATTCCTGAAGTCTGCAGAAATGATAGTGCATCCTCTTATTAGTAGAGAGAATTATTAAGTAGAGAGGAATGAATCCCATGTTGGGAAAACTTCTCTTAAACTTGTACGGCCTCAGAGCATAAAAAATAAATTTGTAGATGCAATCATTTTAACTTGACATTTTCCCATAAGCAATTAATGTAAGAATACAAGAACCTTTTATATTTGCATAGTGTTTATAGCTGGTTTTGTCAAAGTCATAATCATGCATGTGTAGTTATAGGCAAAAATACAGGTGTTAAATGTAAGAGAAGGTGGGTTTGGAGATGAGAGGCAGCAACATTTTACATTCTTGACACTGGGGTTTCCTGCACTACTGACGTAGCTGAAGTATTTGAGAACTGGAGTGTTTCTGTCATTAGAACATTTGTGGTAACACTGTGAAAAGGAAAACACAAACTTATGAATTGTTGCTGACTAACTGAAGATTTATCATTTGAAAATACTGCATATGTTTATTTTACTTTGTATATTTTGCTGTCAAGGTGACATGCTTGCAGGACTTCTTTGGAGATGATGACGTCTTCATTGCGTGTGGGCCTGAGAAATACCGGTACGCTCAGGACGACTTCGTGTTGGATCACAGTGGTAAGACTGTACATCCTAAACCCAGTGAAATAGCCACCTTCTTTGAGAACTCTCCCCCTGCCCTATTCAATCCTCAAGAGTGGTGTGATTTAGGAAAATATACAGTGGAATATGTTTTCCTACAGATTAAAGTGTTTTTCCAAACCATTGTCAGGATTCTGTAAGTGTTAAAATACACTAACAAATCTGATCTGTTTTCTTGGAAAACAGACCCTGTCCCTAGAGTTACATGCAAAACAGCACTGAATTTTAAAAGGTTCAGTCATGGATCCAATGGATCTAAAATCTATTAAAAATGTTCTGTTTTGACATCTGTGGACTGTAAGATGATCTCCATATTGCTGTCACCATGAGATTTTTGAAAAATCACATATGTAACCATGCTCATTTCAGGTCTTGAAGTGTCCTGCTAGAAAATTCACACATTCCAGTCTTGTCTGCTGTAGATCAGGTGTTGAGCCTGTTGTAGAGGGTGTTGGGTGGGGAATGAGGTGAGACAAACTGGGAGTTTGTTCCCGTGCTGTCTGCCATTGACAGATCATGAATTTAACTTGTTTATGAAGGTTGTTTTTCTGTAAAGAGAAAATGTGTCATGTAAGTTCAAGGAAAAAGCTCTCTACCAGGGCGTTTTAGAATTGGCTTGGGATATCAAATCATATGAATGTTGGTTTTTTTCTCTTTTTTCCATCTGTATTGGTTCGGCTGTAGAATCACCCTGATTTTCTCTTAAGAAAAAATGAATCTCTGGGAATGAAAACTTTCCTTGGCAAAAATAGTCAGATTGCGGAGAGCTTCAAGTTGTGCGTAAGAGGGGGTTGTTTTATTGTCTTCTTTTCAAGTCACTGAAAGCAAACACACCTGCTGGGTTTTTTAAAGTTTTATAAATGCCATAATTCCATTACAAAATTTTCAGTTACAGCAAGAGATATAGCTATATATCTAACCACAATGGTCCATAGATTGGGATGGATGGAGGATTCTGCTGGCTCCCATTCTATTGTTATTGCTAGCATGCCACTTTTCCAGAACTGCCTCATTTTGTCAATTCAGCTAGTGTGGAGGTGGCAAGAAGGGTAGTTTTTTAACGTAATTTTAGACAAGCTAAGATGTAATTTTATTCTTATGCAGGGATGGAAGAGCACGGTTGAATTAAGTCACACTGCAAGTCACAGTTTGGGCAAAATCATAATTTCCCTTCTGTTTTTTAAGGGCATAAGTTTGCTTTTCCCATTACACCATGCACAGACTAATTGGGCTCATCTCCTTCCTGAGAGCCCTGTGATGGAGGGTTTTTTTCTCCTTTTGTCTCTTTAGGTTTGGCGGTCCCTTCTTCCTTTAATAACTCTGGAGGTCTTAATGGAGAAAAGCATGTTAGATACAGAGTGAAACATCCCTTGGCTGGCAGGGCACGCAGCTCTACTTATTATTTTTGATGGTGACATGGCATCATAATGATGGCTTTGACTTCATAGTGATGAATAACATGGATAAAATTTGGAGGGGAATTTATATGATTCAGTTGGAAGCTATTTGCAGTGGATGCTAACTGTGGGAGTTAAAATGTTTCCAAAATGTCAGTGCATGTATGACTATTGATTCTTTTCCCATTTAGGTTGTTCTTTATTTAATGACATACAGCTGGTGGTAAATGGCAGTAATCTAGTGTCTCAGCCTTTTGAAACCAATAGACATTTTTCACCTTTTTAAAAATTGGTCACAACATCAATTTCTTGCAAAAGAAGGTAAACTGAGCTTGCTCTGCAGGTGCACTATATGAAGCTGCCATTACAACGTGCAGGATTTACTGAATTATCAGAAGAACTTTGGCATCAGCTGATTTCTTTACTCTTTCAGCTGTGCCTAGGTACAAACTTGAATTATAGCAATAATCCAGCCTCAAGACATGAAGAAATCTTATATTCAGAATGTTACATACAGCATTTGAGTGGCTCAAAAATATTTGTATGGTATGTAGGTTAAGGTTCTGAGATGCTTTTCTAAGTTTGTTTCATTCAGTTGGATAAGCATGCTTAGAAAATACTGATGTTCATTTACAGGATAATAAACACCAACAGTAGCGTTTGGAGGAAGCCTGGACATTGAACTGTTGTTGAAACTCTATCTGCTTGCTTTGTAGAATGCCGTGTTATGAAGTCGTCTTATTCCCGATCATCTGGCATGAGGCATTCTGGGTCCAAAAGTCCAGGAACTTCACGTCGAAGCAAATCACCTGCCTCAGGTAATACTTCTAGAAAAGAGCTGAACACATGAAAGTCAGGATTTGTTAAATGGGGTGGAAAAACTGTTGGCTCTGTCTCAAATATGAGTGCTATGCTTTGTTTCCTGAGGGAAAATATTTTTTTTCAGTTTGTCTCATAGACAAATTTATAGACTAATTTATAATAAATTTGCAATTATTTTTGAATCCTGCAAAGACATATGGTTTCTATTTTTTAATTAACAGGCACAAAAAGTTTCAGTTAATGAACACTGGAATAATTTGTGCTAATTGTACATTTGGGATATGTTTTCAGCATGGCACTTGGTTTCCTTGAAGACGATTAACTACACGATGGTTATGTGGTTAAATTCACATTCATTGAACTAGAGTATACCCTTAGGTGTTTTGAATTTGAAAGGCTTCTCCTATATAATCCAGACATTGATGGAATTACAGGACTTTGCTATTTCAAGTAATTTTAGGGGCTGTTCTAGAATATTATTGCTGATTAACAGAGATTTTTTTTTTTCCTTCTTGTGCTTCCTGTAATTTCAAAGAAAGGTTCTCTTTGTGGTTTTGCCAGCACTTTGGCTGAAAACCATATGTTCCAATCAGCTTTTATGCAGAAGGGAGAAACTTGGGGTTTTGTTTGTTTGTGGGTTTTTTTGTTTGTTTGTTTTCTCCCTTTTTTTACCTCTGCATTTAGTTTCTAAAAACAACAAATCTGAACTGGTTCTTTTTTCCCTCCGACCTGGTGAAGTAGCCCTCAAATCAAACCATTGAATATTTAAGTAGACAATGCTCTGTTTCGAATGTAACTATGTATGTAAGCTCCTATGCATATATTCAAAACTGCAACGTGTTCATATTCTCATTTTCATATCAATATTTGTTTTGTTTAATTGATGCTGATTAAAGTAATTTTATGTCTTTGAGTTCTTTCAAAGTGGAATACTTAATTTAATTTGATTTAATTTGAATATTAACTGAAAAGCTTTAAAGAAGGATCACAATAATAACAAAGCAAAATGTAGCATGAAGGGCAAGTTTCACAACTGATTGACATTTCATGCAATCCTGTTAACTCCCATGAGATTGCATGGGATATCAATGGTGAATTTTATGCAAAGAATTTAGAAATCAGGGCTGTCATCTTCCTACTTTTTCTACTTAGACACCCCTTTGGTTTTGTTAATTTGAAAAATTTATCCAAGTGTCTGGTATTTATCCTTCTATTTACTTGCCATTTTTTCTCATGTATTCTTTACTTATCTTTATTTACCCTTCTTTCTTTCATGCATGTTCAGAGTTGTTTAATAACTTCTTTCCTTAATGTCTTTTTCCTTTGTGTCAAATATATGAGTACAGTAAAGAGGGGTGGCCACTACTCCAGTGCTCATTCTTCAGCAAAATCCCCAGGTGAGCCATTACTATTATGGCTGTATATCACTAGTGTGTCTCTTCCCTCTCCGTTTACCCTTTTCACTGTATTTGTGAACATTTTCAAGCTTGAAATACACATTTTGCATTCCGTGAATCACAGACATAATGTGTGTAGGGTTTTCAGTGAAGTAGATTGTTTGAGTGAAATAATATAAATGATGCTTTATAGTTGTCAGACATCAGCTAATGGTGTCAAAGTTAAATTTGTAAAGGTATCATTTGACTACAAGTAGAGGAGTATTCTGAGGAGCAACACATTTGTATGTGTATTCTAAAGTATATTATTACAGAAAAGTTCAACCAGTGCAAAAAGACAGGGGTGAGAGTTGCTGAAAAAAGCAATGCAAAAACATGTGGGGTTTTGTTTCATTTGCAGTTTCTCACCTTTATTTTTTTCTTGTGTTATTTCAGCTTAAGTTCTAAAACACCCTCAGTTCAAAGTGCAAGTATCTCTAAAACACTGAATCTCTTACAAGTAGCATGCATTTTGGTTGGTAAATAAGCTGAGACTTCAGACCATACTAGAAGTTAACAATTTTAAAAGTATTCATAGGTTTTTCAATTTTCAACATTCCAATATGGTGAAGAATTGTATTTAAAGAATGACAGAGAAGAAATTGTTTTAATGTATATGCAGGCTGCTATACATGTTGAAAGAAACCTCAAAAGAACTTAGAAAATAGATATGAAAGGTAAGTTTTTCATGTACATGAAATAATCAGCAAATCAATGGCAGCGAACACGTTTGTGCCAAAATAACAAACCAGACTGTGTGTTTTTTGAGTTAAAAGTTCTGTTGTCTCAAGTAGCAGTTGGCTGACTACCTACAGATGCCAAATTTTTACATATACATGGGGCCAGTTCCAGCTAGTTGTTGCAGTTGTCTACCAACCGCTGTGCAGTGGATCTCAAAAGCCATTAGCAAAGCTGTACCTACAGACAGCTCTTTTCCTCAGCAGAACATAAAATGTGTTGTAGAATCATAGAAGGACAAAAGTTGGAAAGGACCTCTGGAGGTCACCTAGTCACACCCCTGGCTCAGAACACCACACTTACCCAACAGAAATATCTAAGATATTAGCAAAGAGCTGGAGTACTGCCAGTGTATGCTAGAATGTTCTTCCTTAGTTACGAGAGGGAAGAAGATTATGTTAACCAGCTAATTTCACAAGTACAGTTTAGTGGTTCTGTCAATGCTTAAAAGGATGGTAGTGACATAGAGGCAGATAAAGATGTCTTGTACTGTAGGCCTCAATGGCTGTGTTCAGGAAAGAGTGACCTTCCTGTGAGCTGCACAAAAATAATTTGTGAATAAACAAAAATTTTCTGCTCCTGTGTAGCGGTAGCTGGTCATTTGGAAGCAAATTCTTCTACTGAAATACCTAATTTTCGGTCATGAACTTTACAGCTCAGTATTTTTTCTAATGGCTAGAGCAAAATCGTGTATGCAAGAAGCAGAAAACAGTAAGAGCATTCACTAGCCCTTTACATCACCCTACTTGTAAATCCTTTATAAAATAAGGAAGCATTGATGCGCCAGGTTTCAAGAAGGTTATCTAAAACAAAGCGATGAAAAGTAGCCTGTGGGTGGGGTGTACGCTCCTAAATCCTTTTAGCTTCTTAATAAAGCACTTAAATAATTAACCTATGATTCTTACAGGCAACCCTTGTTGAAATTAAGACAAAAACATCCTAAACATATTGAATACTTTTAGTAAAAAAGACTAAGCTCTTAGCCCTGTAACACAACTGGAAATGTAAATCCAAGTTATCAGACTTCAAGACAGACTTATTCTCTAGCTAAATGCTAATTAGTTATGTCTTAACATCACACATCAAAGAGAGAGATTTGTGTGAAATAGAGGGATTTGTGGAAGTTGCAATAGCAGCGTGGCCTACTGGCAGACAGACTGCTCAGGTTTTAAAAACAGTATTTAGAAGGTATTTTCAGCACTCAGAGAATGTTAGCGTACTAGGTTAATAGACACTTGTAAAACAAATTCAATAGCGCTGGTTAAGAAGTCTTGTATAACCCATGACAGACATCTGAACATGTAAAGGATTTGTGCAGATGTAACTGTTACTTACTTTCAAGCTAAGTTTTTATTTGCCAGGGTTGCTTTTTTCTTTCTGAAAAAATAATTCTTCACCACAAATCAGCTATGAAACCTTTGTAGCTCTTAAATATCTGCCTGGTATTTTCCTCTCCCTGGAAAAATGAGGTTGAGCTGGAGAGGAAATAATGTTGCATCATATAATGTTGCATCATATTTGTGTATGATGAACGGGGTGCTATTTTGTCTGCATAACAAAATTTATCAGTTCGTTTTTTCCAGAAAAATACAAGGACTGACCTAAGTTATATTCACCAAAGATATAACAGATGTATCAGGCCCCTCTGGAAAACTGGAGTTAAAATGAATGAACTCCTGAAGTCAAGAGGGAGAATATTGCATGTTTTCACAGACACTTGAACTTCTTGGGAGTTCAGAAACAACCTACTAGCTTTCAAATGTTAGGTTTGAGGTCTTTTTTGTTTTGTGTTTGGTTTTTTTTCCCCTAAATAATTTTTTTTTCTGAACTACTGCTTAAGTTCTTTATAATACAAACAGCTCGTTGGTTGGTTGGTTGTTTTTTTTTTCCTTTGAGAAACAAACAAATCAACTCGTGTTCTATGTAGAAAATGAGGCATTGATCTAAACAGGAGAGATGGAGAGTCAAATGTCTTTATGAACACTGTTTCTCTCCATGTTTTTTTGTGCAATATCACTGATATAATTTAAAGAGGCTGTGGCTATTATTTGCCCAAATCTTTTGCACTGGCAAAGGACAGAATAGGTCTTTTTCATCTCTAGAATGACAGTGCAGTATTTGTGTGTCTTCTTGATCCCATATCCAGCCACATGAATTTTCAGGGCACAGTTGTGTGGCATGCAAGCCTATAATTTATTCCTAAATGCTGAGGATTTTGTTCTGGTCTTTATATGCAGACTGGAGTGATAACTTGTCAGATAGGTATGTTTAAAAGCAGAGCAAGTTTTTTACTTTTATTCACCTTTTCTTCCATTTGTTTGCTTTTATTGCTTTGACCAGTTAATGGAACCCCAAGCAGCCAATTGTCCACCCCAAAATCTACAAAGTCCTCTAGTTCTTCACCAACAAGCCCAGGCAGCTTTCGTGGACTCAAGGTAAGTGCCAGAAGTATCAAAACCCCTAAATTCCATTATTCACAGAATGATGTATTACAGTGATGCTGAAGAAGAAAAAATGAAAAAAATACTACTTTTACTAGTATGAGTTCTGAGTTGAAGTAGAGAAGAGATCTGAAGTATTATCTTTGTATTTTGGTTTTAGTTGGCAGGATATAACACTCAGCGCAGGAAAGGGGGAGGGTGATGGTGGCTTGAATATGCCAATTTGCCCTTCCAGTTTTCCATTGTTTTGTGGACTATAGAAACCCCCCAACAAATTTATATTCCCTCAGCCTATACAAATGTAATATCCTCTTTTGGTTACCTTATAGTGTTGTAGCATTGCCTAAAATTTTGTCTGAAGCATGCTTCTTCATCAGTGGCACGCAATTTCCCCACTTCATGTAGTGTCCTGCCTCAAATCATGTGAGGGGTTCCTTTGGGAGCAGCCTCATATCTGGCAGATTGTTCTCTGTGTTGCACCAAGAGAATTTTCTTCTTCTCCCACTTAAAAATTGGTAGCATTCGCAGTTCTTAGAGGCTGCTCTCTGCCTTTTGCTTGGTAAAATAAAAAGAATAGTCCAGGGCACAGTTGAGTATCTTACTGCTTCATTTATGCAGCTGTCCTTTCAAGGAGAATTTTCTTATGAAATCATTGATTGCAGCCTTTCTGGAAGCACACTGGATGGTTCACACTGATTATTCTGATCAAGTAATAGCTCCCTTTGGTGAACACAGCAGTTGTGAAGAGGCTGCATAATTCTGTGGAAAACTGTTTTCTCAATTAAAAGACTGGCTAAAGGACGTGATTTGAATAGTATTTAGATTTGGTTTTTGACATGCTAACTGTTACCAAGTCTTTGTCTGTTTTGCAAGGAGTATGGCACTGGTGTCTGCCAGGTTTCTGTGATAATTCTGAGAAAATGTTTTGATTTATTTGTTTAATTCTAATATATTTTCAGTTGTTTGGTTCATTGAGGCACTTTAGTGTTGATTTCTGCCTTTATGTTGTTGAGCTATACCATCCCATAGCTTCTTTTTGTCTAAAGCAACATAAGCTGGTTTTTCCAACATGAAGCAATTACAAGTCCTGACATTAAAAATTAGAACTGTGTGTATTAAACTTTGTCTGGACAGCTCTGCTATAAAATCTACAGTAGAGAACACCGAAATCATTGGACTGGAGGCTCTCAGCTGGTCTGTACTATATTTAACAAATACTCTTTTGTCTTTCTTTAATGAAATTACAAGTTTAGAAACTAGCTAATTTGCTTCATGTTTTCCCACACTATCCTGTCTGCTTTTAGCTGATTAAAGCTCCATTAGGATAGAGATAATTCTGAGAGTAACAAGCAATTTTCAGTAAAGTGGATATGTCCTCTTTCCTCTTCACTGCCAATTTCACTGAAATAGGCTATCATACTTTTTCATTTTGGAACTTAATTGATGCTAGATACTAATGGGTTTTCATGTCAAGTAATTCATCCCTATATGAACAAATAAAACAGCAAAACCAAATTAATCATCTCAGACCTGGCATGTTACTGAAGTAGGGAGTACCTCTTGTTTTATCCCATTAGAATGCATCTGTTCAGCTGTGCTCCTGAGACTAAAGATAGGGAAAGTTAGCTGGTGAATCTCAGGCGAAATTCCAAGGTCATCAAGTGCGCTGTGCAGTGACCCTTATTTCTTGATTATGTTCTAGTAGTAATAACTAGATGAAGTATCATCATAAAACCAGTACCAGAGAGGCATGGTTTTATGCAAAACTAGATTATTTTAAGAAAATCATTGTTATTGTTGTAGGATTGACCTTGGGTAGTCTGATGAGGAAAACAGAGGACCAGGCAAGGACCAATTTTATTATTTTGAGGTTATTGGTTTTCCTTAATGTTAAATAATTCCTTGTTGCTAAGACTGCATCACTGTGTAGACACGTAGTCTGGCTTCCTGCACTTGTATAAAGAAGGTGCCGTGACTACAGCTGAACATAGATATAAATACCATGGCAGACAGTGAAAGAATAAAGTATATTTTTGAGTTTTCTGGCTTGGGAAATGCAATGTTTTGGCCAATTTGTTGTGTAGAAATCATATATGTTTATTTTTGTAGAGCCTGAAACAGGAACACTTAAGAATGGTTTTATATGAGCTCGGAGCAGCAGGAAAAGGAAAGAAATCAGGGTTGATTTTTTTTGTTTCCTGTAAAGAGCAGGCCGGCAGAGCAGCTGCACACAAGCTGTCCTTTAAAAACTCTGTTGTTCGGAAAGCCAGAGCAAAATAAAATATTCGACTAGAGATTAGAACCTGGCTAAGCTTTTTGAAGTTTAAGTGATAATTCCAGTCATCAAGGCAGTAAACTTGCAAAAGATACTGATAGCAACAGCAATTTTTTTCTGTGTGCCACTTTTCCTTTAAAGTGAAGTCTCTTCAGTCCCCAGGGATTCTTTCTGCTTGATAAGCAGAAGTGGTACACTCAGGCACAGAAAACTCCTTGCAGGAAACGCTCCTCAAGAACAGCTTATCTTTTATGAGAAAGGTTTTCCTTCTGTCCGTTTTAGTTCTTCCAACCAGAGCGCCCTTGTGCTGTTGTTTAGTACATATAGTCAAGGCAGCGTGCTGTCCAACATCCCGATCTTGCAGAAGTGTTTAAAAAAGTTGTACTGGAGTCTGGGATTATACTGAAGTAAGGAACTTATGCTGTGGCTCAAGAATAGTAAACACTACAGAATTTCCCCACAACCCCAAATAAATGGCTGTAGTCCAGTACGTGACAAATATGAATACCATTTGCAGAGTTGCGTGCTACTATGTATTCTTATTATAGTTGGGTTCTTTTAACCTCACAATTCTTATGCTGTCAATAAGCATGTCACTTTGCAGAGGGTTTGTTTCAAGGTAAAGATTTAGATAGAAAAGTTAACAAGTACAAGCATGAACTAAATGACTACTCTGTATGATACTTTTTTTTTTTTGAGCAAATGTGCTGACTTTCCTATTTTTCTATGAACTTTTCCACAGAGATTAAAACTAGTACATGGATTAAGAAATAATTATAATAGTGCATTAGGTGGCATAGGATGACTGAGAAGGAGTCCCTTTTACTGTTCTATAGGCAGGTGACAATTGAAAGCTTTAACCTTTTTCTTTGGCGCCTTTATAGATACCCTGATATGGAATGCTGTTAGGGGTACTTTGGCTCTTAGCTCTTCCAGTACACTTCATACCATAAAAATCATCCAGAGACTAGATTAAATCTGAGATTTTTGAAAGTGATGTCGTGATTTCCTTATGCTTACTTGGATATGTTTCATCTTCTGTTCTTGAAATTAAGTACCACATCTTGTCATCTTTTTAAAAAGGAGATAAAATTGTACAAATAAAGAAGCTTCACAGTTGAGGCCTTTCTTAGAATCCCAATTATGCCAAATAGCATTGTGTTTGAATTTGTCTCAGTATTACTTTTTCAATTGATTGACCAAATGAGCAAAGTGAAAGGGCATTAAAACCTGATCCAACAAATAGCTTAAGCACTTGCTTAACTTTAAGCTATTGAGCAGTCCCTTTTACTTCAATGATGATGTTAACGTGCTTAAAGTTAAACACGTGCTTAAGTGATTTGAAGGATTAGTGCCTATCTTCATCAAATTTTAATCTCTTCAGTTTTGTACACATGTGCTTCTGTTAGCAGTTACATGTTAAGAATATTTACACACAATTATCCAAGCTAGTGACACAGGTGCAACAGCAGTTCTTAGAGAAATTCTTTACCTGCTGCCTTCATTGAATTTACAACTCAGCGTCTTTCTTGCTCATATAGTGGATAAAAAGTTGGCTAATTTGTGCTGATGATGCACTTAGTGTTAAGTCCATTCACCATCGCCATCAGTTTTCTAAAAGCTCTGCATAATGTGATGCAACTCAAATTCTCTTTAGAAAAATCTTTATTTGGCTTTTCAGTGTTGCCAGAGCAGTGAAATAAAATGCATGACATTATATAAATGCCATACCATGTGGGCTCAAATTAATGCTAGCACAATCACTACATTCTAGTTGGCTAAATTTTGGTGAGTGCTATAGAAGGCACCATCCTATGTAGCTGCCAAGAAGTTATGTATTTCCTTCAATATGAAAAAAAACCCGGAGTATTTCCACCAACATTTAGTCGGGGGCAATTAAGCTGGCTGCAAAGGTTTGACAGCTAAGGCACACATCCACTTCACTAGAATACGGGTTTATATCTGTAGAGCCTGCCTCTCGCTCTCATGAGACAAAAAATAAAATCCCACCGGACGGGTAGTTATCTGAGATTACTCTCTTATGTTCTCTCACATTTCTATTTTAAATAAAAGCGCTATGTTTATATTTTTTCAGGTATACAGTAGCATTTTGACTCAAAAGATTTATTAAAAATCTTTGCTTCTGGACCAGTACATGTAGCATGATTAAAACGACTGTCAGATTGCTGCTTTTTCACTCTCAAATCACTGACTTACACACTGATCCAGACTCTAAGGGAATCTTGGGCCAGTCCATCCCTGCTGCTTACACATCACCTTACATTTGCATACCCATTTCAGTTCACGATCTTAGAGTCTGTGATGGTTTAAAGGCTTTTATGTGTTTGGTGTGGTTTGGTTTGGTTTGTTTCTATGATTAACTTAAAAGTAGAAAACCTGATGCACATGCTATCTGGCAGGATGGAGCTGTCTGGCATGTTATACATTGGATACTTCAGGTAGTTAAAACAAAATCCTACAGTGCAAAGTATAAAATAGAGTTTTTAATGAGTTGGATATTAGTAGGGGTGAAAGGAATAATGCTAAGTACCTGTTGCTTAATTAACATGTTGAGGTGCAGTAAGCACATTGGGTACTAAAGTAGGTGTGTTAAGCTTATAGGTGTAAGAGATCTAATGTGTTTCTTGCAAAACCACGTGTCATCTTGACAAACCTGATGATTTAAGTCACAGTCAGTCTGTATAAAAGAATGTAAAATGTAGATAAATGTGTTTAGATATCTTTGTGAATGTGGAGAAATGGTTATTCTGCAGAAAATAGCTCATGTGAACTAAACAGTTAGGCAGGTTTTTTTCACCCAGTAACTTTTATAACTTTTTATAGTATCTTTCTGTAATCTGTTAATCTGTAAAAATATATGCAGCTAATTTTGAGAACTATGTGTTCACTGAGATGTTCTCAGTATCTCTAACAACTATGTTGCATTTTGCATTTGGCTGTGGATGTGCTGTTGAAACAAAAATTACCTGTGGAGAGACAGCTTGAGGGAAGTAAAAGCAATAATTATTATATTCTGTATTGTGTAATGTTTAAATGCAACAGGACTTTCAGCATAAGATGTTCTTAGCCAGTAGCATCCACATCCTGAGGTGATGGTTTTATCTGAAGGGCTGGATAGCTGTTGCTGCTCTGAAATGCTCTGTGAGCTTTTAAAAATAAAAATTTAAAGTCATCTCAGGTCTGAGTTTTCCAGGACTTGCATATGTATCTGAGAGGGTGGATTTAAGACCCGTGCACTCTGAATTTATCACGTGTAAGGTGAACAGTATTGGAAGAGATCACTAGTGCTGTGTAGACCAGAATACAGGAGGAGGAATTATTGCAAAACCTAATCTGCGTGTGATTGTAGATGCCATCCATATTCACTAGTGAGGTATCAAAGCAATATGCATCCTTTTCTCTTTGCTACTTCAGGAATGACTCATGAACCAGTCAAATCTACTTGCATATCTAAAATCTTTATTTCAGCTTCAAAATACCTGCAGCTATTGGGATACCAAGATATTCTAAAGATTACATGTCACTGGGTAGTTTAATGATTAGAAAATTAATAATAAAATAACTTAATTCTGTGTCACCTATCGTCAATTCCTACCTTCTTCTCACCTTTTCTGGCTAGACAAGCACCTCACAGGCATCTTAAGAATTTACTTCTAGTGTGCTCTGACACAGTGGGAAAGACTAGACTGGTTTTGCTGCCAAGGAACTGAGACACAGACCCACAGCACTTGAATTACACAGGATCTCTGTTGTAGAGTGAGTTTGGCCTCAAGTCTAGAGCCATGAGCCCAATTAGTGGCAGAGGTAAGGTGAAACCCGCTAGTTCAGGTTCTGATGTAGAGCCTCAGCCACAACAGCAGCATTAGATTTTTCCCTTTCCTACTCCTTTTGGCTTCTTTTCCTGTTGCTGTTTGCTTCTTTCTTGTAAATACTGTGGTAAGAAGGGATGTGCCCGGTCATGCTCTGACCTGATTACAAGGATGAAGGAAGTTGGAAATGTGGGCTAGATATTCCCATGTATTGTCACTCACTGAAAACACAGAATAGATTACTAATATATTTGGCTGATGACTAATACTTCGCAGTGATCTGTTATCTCTTGTCAAGCTTGAAGAACATGTGACTGACTGGTTAAGAGACTCATGATTTTGCACAAATATAATTTAACCTAAATGTCCTTGTTCCTGGTCTTTGTTAAATAAGTAGGTGGCTCAGAAAGACAGTAGCATTATCATAATTTAAGTTATTAGCAAGAAGCAGAGTAGTAGCTGACTGGTTGCTGTTTGATGGCACTTCTATGCCAAATGCTAGCAAACATCATTGTTTCAGAGGCTCTGCAGAATTAAGTTGTACAGCTTCTGGTTGCTGTACCTTTAGCTGACCTGGCAGCTCAGCTGCCGCTGGAAACTTAAGCATTCATTAGCATTTCATGAGCCTATCTGTTAGTTCAGTTCTTTCATTGACAATAGTGTTAATGATTTAAAATATTCAGCAGTGTAACCAGACAATGTCAGCTGAAATGGAAAATGCTGCATTTGCATTCCTGGTGTCATGCAAAGCATTTCGACAGACACTGAGCTTAAGGCAGAGAAGCATTTTAATCCTGTACGTGGTGAGTGGTGAGAACTACTATAATAGCCTATGAAGAAAACAAGATATGGAACTTCACAGAACAGCAGGAAATGTTACGTAGAGAAGGGGGGAGTGATATAAAATATATTTTAATTTCATGGAGCATCCCCATGCTTAACTGTAATGGGAGAGCTTATAAAACAGCTTATAAAAGATCCAGTACATTTTGCTATTTATGGCATGCATTCCTGTGCCTCCACCTCTTTTTAAAATAAAAATTGATTGTTGTGTATGTCCCTGAGCAGTATTACAGGATCATTTTAAGTAGAATTGTGAAGATTCAGGTTGAGTACCAATTAAGTTGTTAGTGCAGCAAAAGTAGTTTTCTTCAGCCTTCATCCTTCAAAATCGTTTAGATACTTGTTTCTTACACAGTGTCACAGTTACTAAAATTTTATGTATGTCTGGGTACATACCAGACATCTAACTTGAAATTCTTGTATGTGTCGTAAATCTTCACTTCCACAAGAACTTAAAATATAGACTACTAAATTATCAAGCAAATCTGACAATCATGTATGTTCACAGCCACCTATGCCAAAATTCTGTTCTTTAAGTGAAAACTAGCAGGGTCATGCAAGCATTTCTACATTACCTTCCTAGTGTGCTTCAGTGCTAATCTGAAAAGAACATATTTTGACAGAGTTCAGCTAGGGAAACTGAACAGCTATGACGAGATGTTTTAGACTACACCACGAGAGCACGTGCTGGCTGCATTGGCCACTCAGTAGTTGTCCAGAGATGGCTGTCTCCGGCTTACAAGAAGCTGTATACAGACTGTATTATAATGATCTTGTTGCATAGAATGAGGGAACGCTGTGTCCACGTGCACTGGTTCTATGGTGTTTAGATGGGATTTGGTGCAGCTGGAGGGAATTTGCTGTTAATAGGTTTACTGAAATCTGTTCAACTACTTATCTAAATAGGAATATCAGGGCTGGATCTTAAATAGGTGCAAGTGACAATGATATAATGATAATGAACTGTGAGAAAGCAAAAATGAAATTGATGGGAGTGGAAATGTAAGCTGACTCTATATAGGTGTTTTAGGGTGGTTGGGTTTGTTTTTTGGTTTGGGGGTTGTTTTTTTTTAACTTTGTTGGGTTTTGTCTGACTCCTTGTGATTACCACCGGAAATAATAAGTTCTTATGTACTTCCTTAGATCCCTCCACATGGTGGACCTTCTTCCAACGTGAATGGTGTACCTGAATCACTTCATTGCCAGAGTCCTGAAGGTAGGACACCAATAATTGCTAGCAATCCTTGCAAAAATTTTATTGTAGGTGGCGGTAGTTGGTTTAGCACTCTTAGATGGTTTTTGATGGATGCAAATAATTTTTTGTTCTGTTTGATGCCATATCGACAATTTTATTATTGAAAACAATATCACATTTTCTGCACCAAAGCAGTAAAGCTAGGAAATAAATATTGTTCTTTTTATTAGTGGACCCTGCTCTCCAATGGTCACTATTAAAAATTTGAGTGATTTTGAACCAGACGTGCAGAGTATCACCAGAAATCTGTTTGTATCTGGATTAAAAGTGGAACCCTCGTCAAAACAGCACATTGCGCTTCAGGCAGAAGCACTTGGTATACCAGCTGACCTTAGCTAAACTTAACCTTTCATTCCTTATCTCTTTAAAGCAATGGGGTTTTAAAAATATTTTTTAAATTTCATTTTAGAGTCAAGTTTTTAATTTAAAAATACTTACATTTATTTTTAAAAATACTGAAATAAGCAGCTATCAAACTTATTTGCATTTTGGATGTTTCAGCAGCAGCTAAGGGAACTTGAAGGAATTCAGCAGATAAAACTTTTGGTTCTTTTACATGCTTTAATCGTATTTGCATTTTTGCTTTGAGTATGCAGAAAGATACTTCAAAAAAGTATTTTGAGTTCAGCAAATATTTAGACTAAGGACTTTAACTGCATTCGTTACTTTCAGAATATGTCCACATAAAAACGTAGTATTTGATTTTTGTGTTAAGAGGTCAAACAACTCTGATTAGTCTTATCTTGTTCTTTCTTATGTTTGAGATAAAAAAATAAGGGAATAAGCTGTGAAGAAAACAGCTTAGTTTAAGTTTTGTTTTGCATTTGTGGCTGTTTCTGTTCTATATCTGTGGAAACCATGGGGAATATATTCCATTCTGCTGACACTTCTCTTCAACTTGCATTATTGACCTTGCTTTTTGCAGGTGTGAATGGAAACAAGTGCTCAGGGTCATCTACCATTCTTCAGAAGTATAAAGTGGGGAAGGTGATTGGTGATGGCAATTTTGCTGTTGTAAAGGAGTGCATAGAACGGTGAGCAAGAAACTGTTCAGTACTGCTATTTATTTTACTGGATAAAACCCTGTATATTAGCATAATTGGATAGCAAATGTGATGAGAAAGCAAAGAGCAGTTGCAAAGATATGTCTACACTTGAGGAGAACTAGGCATAGCAAAACACACAGAGATTCCTATATGTTGTTCCAGCAAAGGAACAAAAGCAGCAGAGAAACATGGCTTTTTATCCCAAAAAGTACAGGAGGTATCACCTTCTAGTGGAAGCTCTTAGGGAAAGCCCACAGACCTTCAAGAAATCCTCCTCACACAACAGACTGTCATGGATGGCAGGAAATTGTATGTGGCATCTAAACAGCCTTTCAGAGAGCCCCCTTGTGCACCAGCAACCCTGCGGCTATCATATCTCTACTGCCTACATGATTTTTCACGGCTTTGCAGTGTTACTATGAGCAAAGTATTGTTACAGCCATGTGGTTGATGGCAATTAGCTTGCACTATGGACTCACTTGTGCTTACTTCTCTGAGGTTGTGTGGGGAGTAGCCACTTTGCAAATCAGCCCTTCGATATTCCAGACTCTGCAATATTCTTGCACCTGACTTCCCATGGGGTAGACAAGATGCCTTTAGAGACCTGTGCTGTGTTATTGCTCTTCCTCTGCAGCTTTGTGTCACACTTTGCTGCTAGTGCAAACAGAGCAGATGATTTGACTGTCGCTTTCTCAGTGTATTTTTTAGAACCACCTTCTGCTGTCTTCATCAGTCTGAGTTATGTCAGCTTCTTAAATATTATGAGGAATCTCCAACTTGTATACAAATACTGGGCAAGTTCAGCAAATGTCTGTAAACAAACATAGAAGTTACAGAAACAATTTCTATGATTTGATCCTCATTTGTTGGTTTTCTGTAAATGAAAGGAAAGATAATTATGAATGGAAACATCTAATTCCAGTCTTAGCAGATCATAGATGCACAGATAGAAACTTTTGCTGTCATCCGAATGAGCCAAAAGGGTTGGGTACTGAGGCTGGACCTGGGGCCTCCTCTACTGAAACAAAAGTGAATGATTCTTACAATCCATAACTTTCTGCAGCCATTTTTTTTTTTTTTTCTCAAGATAATTGTTTCTTGATACTGTATCTGGAATATTTATCTCCATTACTGAAAATAATATTGGCAGGTGGTATGTAACACAATGTCTAATACTCCCTTCTACTTTATAGCAGCAAATGACAATTGTTATTTTCAATACTTTTTGAGAAAGTGATGTACAAGCATGCAAGGTTTACAGAGTAAGGAACAAAACTGAAGTGACAGCTCCTAGAGACATACTAGCTGAGTATAGTACTGATAAAGAAAAATAAAAAGGCTAAATGTGATCTGAGTATGCTACAGTTACTGCTCCAAAAAGTTCCTGTTGCATGTGCGGGTTTAAGATAATGCTTCTCACAGTGTTAATGTCTAGACTCCAAGGTTGTGTTGTTTGGATTTTGTGGGGTTTTTTGTGGGTTTTTTTTGCTTGTTTGGGTTTTGGTTTTTTTTTCTTGAAGAGTTTCTACCAACAGACTCTGGTTCCTGACAACCATTACCACATCAGGGTGTAATCATGTCCCTACTGCTTTAAGCACTGCAGGTCTGTTACAAAAACTGTGCAAAAGTTGTTTTGTAACCCAATTTCTATTCCATTAATTTTGCAAGAAGCTACACATAAGCGGCTTGAATGAAACTAAATGCATGATGCTTCACAGTGTCTCCCTATGCACCCTGAAACTGGCCACACATCCTTTGTTATCTATAGACATTCATGAAAGGCAACAGGTTAAAAGCACACAATACCAGAATTTATTATTTTCAGGAAAATCAACTGTGCATTTTGGAAATTACTTAAGTCAATTACTTAAGTCACTGAAAATGAGAAGAGGGTTGCTAAGTTACTTGGGTTTCAAAATGTCATCTGTGCTTTTTGGAATTAAGGGACTAGACTAGAAAAACAAACTTCTGATTATTTTAAAACAATACAAAATTAAACTTAAAAATCTAGTTTTGTATGTGATCCGATCTTCATATTTAGTGAAGCATTATTAAATGAATGGTATATGAAATAAATATGCCGCAATAGTTGTTAGTAATAACAAGTAAGGAAATGCCAACTATAAATTAGTGTCTCTTAATTCCTATTATACTTCATTTCTAGTAGCATTGTGCTTAGAAGCTTTAGTTGTGGAGCCAGGATCCTTTTATACCATCTCTCGCTTGTAAAGGGTGCCTATGTCTGTATGTAAAGACATGAGTCAACAGATGGACGCTGACAGTGAGACAGAAGAATACCAGACACCTGTCAGACAAGACTGGCAGTGGTATCAGCAATCAAATTATGTGGTTGATATTCAGCATTTTTTCTTAGATGCTATAGTAAAGGGCATTTGCAGGAGGGATTTGAATCTGGTTGATGAATTGGCTTTGTGACTCTTAACTCCTTTTTCTACACAACATAAATGCTGAAGGTTTCACAAGTGGTTTTTGCTGATTAGTTGTTTACAGGCTTTCAGATAATGCGCTTAATTTAATATTATGCATAAATTGTGATCTGGAATTACACACTTGTTCATAGATGCAACATCAGATCTACAATATAAAAGGATGGCATTTAACAGATACTGTTTAGATAACACTCCTATCCAAAGCCTGGATCAGGTTGTAACTATGACAACGTTGCAGATACAGCTGCACTTTCAGAGCAGAGATGCCCTACTGTATTTTTTCCATAATGGCTAAACTGAATGTGAGATGTTAATTCAGTTTCTTTTTTTGTAAGGTACTAATTTTACTTAGTTGTATCGAATGCAAAAAGTATAGCAAAAAATAACCAGGAAGTTTAAAAACATGCCAGACCTTTGCTTTTGTAACTGCTTCCAGTGGTTTTTGTTAGACATGCTAGTGATGTTCTGATGCACACTGGAGACTGTAGGTGCTGGCACAACACAAAATAGCAGCCAACAGGGTCTTATGTCATTTTCTTATGATTTTTAATTTGTCATTAATATAAGTAGTAATGTCGTCTTTGTTTAAAAAACAAAATAAAGAAAAAAAAAAGAAAAAAGATAATTAATTTGTGTTGCTTTTTTCCTTATTTTCTCCCCTTCTGGACAAATTGAGAACATTTTTGTGCCTTACAGAGACAAAAGGCAAATGAGAGTTCCTTTCTGGGAGTGTGTTTACTGAAAATGGTCATCCTTTTTATTTGGTATATAACCACCCTCTTAAATGACACGGCACTTTAGATGACTGCTGTAGAATTCCACAGAATACTTTAAAAAAATAAAGAATTAAATACAAAAAGTCAAAATTAATGCCTAATAAATTGTGCAATATTTTAGACAAGTCTGTAATGAACTATGGGGTTTTAGCTCTGCTGAATCCTATTGAATTTTTCCACTGGGGTATCAATCTTTCTTCTGATCACTTACACATAAATGTGTATGCTTTTATCCTTAAAGCCTTCCAGTTTAACAAAACTAAGTGGATGGCTCAAGACAAATTTTGGATGTTGGATTAAAGAAGTGCCAGAGAGTTGTGCTGTGTCACAGAAGTATGAATCAATCGCAGGTGGAGCTTGGAATTAATACACAAAGTGAGCGAGGTTGTGGTAGTCAGGGAAACAACAGGCGCAAATGGTGCTGAGAAAATGAAAAAAAAAACAGAATCAAGTCGACTCAGTGAATTTTCCATCAGCAGCCTCCATGGGTCAAGGCATTCTTTTACAATGCTGTATATTCTTGCAGAAAATGCCACAATTTATTGACCAGTTTCTAATTAATGCTTCTCATCTTTTTCTCATTAGATCCACAGGAAAGGAGTTTGCACTGAAGATCATAGACAAGGCTAAATGCTGTGGAAAGGTAGTGTACAACAATTTGTATGTAAAAGAAAAACAGCATAAACAGGACTAGCAGCTGCTCATTAGTCATAAATGGTGGGTGTGTTTGGGTTTTCTGACTATTTTGAGAATATCTGTTTAACAGTATGATAATTTATCCAAGAAGCAAATAATAAAAGTGGTGTTAGTCTGCTAGATAACAGAGTAAAAACCAAACAAAATTTTGTCTATTTTATTGGACTAACAAAGAAAATGCTAATATGTGTCCAAAATGAAATCAGAAGAGAAATAGCCAAAATATATTACAAAGACTTTGATCTGTAAAATATGGGAGAGGAACTTTGCAGCTGTATGTGTATTTGTATAATTCCCATCCCTCTCTGCCTCTTTATTTTTAACTTTTTATGGCTGTACATGCTCCTTTTATATGTAGAACATGGATTTGAAAGGGAATTTTCACAACCATTTATTTCTGTTCATGTAGTTTCACCATCCTGTATAACAAAGATCTCTTAACAAAAGAGTTCCTTTATTTTTAATTCAATTTTTCATTCACTTTTTAATTCATGCTCAAAAGTCCAAAATTGTCTCTCCAGCAGAACAGCATGTTACATAATCAAAGCAAACATCTGAGAGCATCCCAGACCTCTCTTCACCATCCTCCCAAGTACAGAGGTTTTTAAAAAGGAAGAAAAAACCCCAACCTACAGCCAACAATGTAGACTAAGTGTTCGAATAGATAACAACAAATAAAATATTTCTGTTTTGAATGCTTTGCAATACCTTAAAAACAAAGTGCTCTTAAGGAACTTATGAGTCAAATGGATCATAATTTAGTGTTATCTCAAAGAATACTAAGGGCAGAGTATTAGTTATCAATCAAATTCTGGATTAAAGTGTTTTCAAGAGTAGGAAATATGCCATTCTCTCAAGGATGACTGAAAAGACGGATGTTTTGGATGCAAACATTCTAATTTTTAATGTAAGCGAGCACACTGAAATAGTTCTGGAGATAATTTTACAACCAAGTCAGGGTCTTAATTCAAAGGTACCTTTTTGTCAGTTACACGGAGTGACTGCTCTGAAGTGTATTTCAGAGATCCAAATGCTGAATGTGACCTTGTAGGAAGATGTAGCAAGTCTGTATGATGTTCTTTGTGGGTTAAGGAGCTGTATAGCACTGTACACTAATGCATTACCCGCTGTGATGACTTGCTTTAAGCAGAGGTCCTCAAAACAGAAATGTTTTATCTATGCAGATTTTAAATTGTGTATGAGGTGCTAGGAGATGAGTTTTCCTGTGCCCCATCACTTTATCTTATATTCTCTAGGTTTATTTAAGGGAAAATTTAGAAAGGAATCTTAAAAATGTATAACCAAAAGGAAAACAGTGCTACAATTGCCTTTTTTGAGATTAAAACGTTGCTATTTCTTTGGCTGTGGGAAGGGCAACCCAGTGAGTTTCACTGCAAAAGAAAACTTTTGGGTGATGTGTACAGCTTGCAACATGAGATGGTTTTTTATTACTTGTCTGAGTCACCTGCTTAGGTGTCATAAACCAGAATAGTCCAGAGACAGAAAATCCATTTTATACAGCAGAATTTAGACATATTTTGTATTTATCATTCTCACTGCTTTAAAACAGACAAATAAAAAAAAAAATCAATGCTATGGATGCATACTTGTCTTCTGAAAGGAGCTGTATGTGTATGTACCAGCAGAGGACTGTTGTAAGGAAGATGTTTATACCTCTTAGGGCAGTGGTAGAACTGTCCAGTAAGAATTCCGAGAGAAAATAATTGAATTTTGCTACAGCGTAGTCCTTCCTCACTCCCTTTCACGTGCCAACATAAGTCCTGCCTTAAAAACACCGGTCTGGCCCAAATATGCATGGCTTGTACATCACTTACTGCTCTCTAGCAGTTTATCTTAGATCTACTAAAACTTGAATCCAATTGACTAATGTATTTTCAACAGGCAGCTTAGATGTTGTTTATACAATAATTTCTCTGTAAATAGATCATATTAGTGTAGACTGAAATCTATATTGCACTATCCAGGAGAATGTTTAACAAGTTTGAGGATTTTGTTGTTTTTTTTTTTAAATATGACAAAATAATAGCAAAAAAAGTGAGGTGGTTGAAAATAACTGACTACATGCTAGTCAGCATTTTGAGGACAGGTATTAAAACAGTAGCTCAGCAACATTTTGGAGTATTTTTTAAAATAGATTATTTATTTTAAATAAATATTGTTTATGCCTGAGCTTTATTTAAGACAATAATTTAGTCAAGTGAAACAAACAAAAAGCCGGGTAAAGCTATTGTGCCTTAGTCATAATTAACATATAATAAATTTAATATGTTAAGTGTTCTTTAGGTAGAAAAAGCTATAATGAGATTCTAGTTTTTGCTTGGACTCTTAATGCTAGTTTTGAATTTACAGGCTTTCATCCATAAGGCCTAGTATGCTGTGGCTGTTCACTTTTGTCTGTTGATGAGATTCAGCATTAACAAAATTGCTTCATGTTTGTTTGTTTTTTTCTCCAGAGCACGTTTGCTTGGAGCAGACATATGTTTGTTCAGAATGACAATTGATGCTCTTTCAAACTGAATTTCAAAGGTGTAACTATATAACCCATATATCCTGCACCATACTCTCACAAAACAAGATGCACACACGGCATGTGGTTTCTGAGTTACATAGCTACATAAAGCTTTGGTAAAAACACAATGCATCTGTCAAGAACCCTGGAAATAGAAGGTGAAGTAGCATAAGATCGTCAGTCACTGCCTATGCACAGTGGATCACATCTCCTTCTGATGCTCTGCTCACAATTGCATGAAGTGCATGCTACAGATCAGTGCAATAAACATTAATAAGTTCTAAGTCCGGTGAGATGATTTGTTATCTGCCAAAGTGTAAGGAAACTAGTGTTAATTTGTGATGAACATAAATGCAATACCTGTATTCCAGTTTTTACGAAGGACAATGCAAATTATCCTTCCCTTGAAAGGGGGCATGTGATTTTCTTCGCTCTCCAGTGTTAACCCAATGCTAAGATGTTCTAGAAGCCAAACATTCTGAAACTAACTTGTTCTTGAAACCAAATATTTCCTCAGAAAGATAGGGAAGGGAAATTAAACTCAATCTGTGTGCTGTTAAGTTGTAGGAGACACAATGACTTAACTGAGCAGATTGTAAATCTGAACATACATATAAAATGAACTGAAATCCAAAACTAAAGCAGTTATAGTATTTTTCCTGTATATAATCCACAACTTTAAAAAAAAAAATAGTCTTTGAAAATAATCCTAGGTAATCTGTCCTTGAGTAACCTGCACTAAATTAGAGGTGAAGTTCTGGAGAGGATCAAGAACATGTTAACTATTGATGAAGGTTACAGTGATCCAGCTCGGGGTGGAGGGGGGTGTCTGAACTTTATTTCACCTCATAATACCCACATAAGAGTATAATCTGCACTTCCTGAATTGCTGTCATGTTCTGGGGTCTTTTTTTAATTTTTTTTTTTTTTTTTTTTTTTTTTAGAGATATCCCGTTGGTTATGTGTCTGAAATATGGCATTTTAAATTAAATTTGTTCAATGATGTAGAGTTAGGCTAAAATACAAGTTGAAATCCAGCATCTCACAGTAGTCCTCCACTATATAAATTAAACAGCAAAAAGAGTGCTCACTGATCAAGTTATCAGTTTTCAGCTGATCAAAGGAAAAGTTAATTGGCAATTTCAGGTCTATTCAGATGAACTTCCATCCTCTTTTCTGAACAGGAACATCTGATTGAAAATGAAGTATCTATTCTGCGTCGAGTGAAGCATCCAAATATCATTATGCTTATAGAGGAAATGGACACCCCAACAGAGCTCTACCTGGTGATGGAACTGGTCAAGGTAAGACTAAGGAGGCTTTTTTGTTTTCTTTTTTTTTTTTTAATTCTTTGTGTTGTCAAAAACAGATAATGTATATGATCACTTATTTCTGTCTGAAACACTGTTGGATTCAAGAGTCACCTCTAGAATGTTTGCCAGCATGAGAAACCTCTAAAGAAAGTCTGTAGCTGTTAAATTCATAATTTCTGTAGCCTACCCATTTCTCTTTCTTTCTAGAAGTTATTTTTTTATATTAGAGGCTTCTTAGGTTTTAAGAGACTATTTTTTTAAAAATATTTTAATACACCACCATCCTTGCTTGCATTTCCTGAATTGCTGCTTCTCTTTCACATGTATTGAAATGCTCAGAATGCCACCCACAGCCCAGACAGATCACTCCTACAGATGTATCCAGGGTAACCGTCATAGAGACACCCACGTAAATTTGGTTGCCATGGTGGGAAATGCTGCATCAGTAACTCGCTTACATGTAGTTATATATTCCAAGAGGAACAGGGCATCCATAATCAGAGAATGCACAACTGGCACATTTAGAAATCACCTGTAGGTCCAGCACTTTGAGGTATCATGGTTGTTTGTCTTATTTAGTTATATTTATTTGATATTTCTGCAATATCTACAGAAATTCCAATTTGTGCTTCATTACAATTGCTGAGTATTTGTTACATTAGACTTTTTATTATTGGGCTAATTTATATTACCTTAGGCTTTACTGAAAATAAAGATTTTTTTTTTCTGTGTATTGTATTGATATTTTATTGATAAGATGAAGAATAGGGAAACTGTATTCCTGTACCTTGATGTAAAATAAATTGAGAGACCAAGGGTAGGAAGATTAATAAAATGAAATCAAGGCAGACAAGAGCTGTGATTTGCCCACTCTCATGATACCAGAAGCCTGAGTACAGCCGAGAATTTAATATAAATGGCCCAAGTCCCAGACTCGTATCTTGGTGACAAGGTCATCTTTCCATAAAATATTTTTTTTTACTGTTTAACAGGCATCTGAGCATGCTTATTGTAAAGAAAAATTCTACACAGCTTTTTAATGAAGTATCATCATCTTAATTATTTTTGCTGTAGTGAAATATTATATTATCTTTTACTTTAGGGAGGAGATCTATTTGATGCTATCACTTCCTCTACAAAATACACAGAGCGAGATGGGAGTGCAATGGTCTACAATCTGGCCAGTGCACTCAAATACCTCCATGGTCTCAACATTGTGCACAGAGACATCAAGCCAGAAAATCTCCTGGTATGTCCCGTTTATTTTTCTAATATTTTCTCTTCCTTTGCTCTCATTAATGCAAATGCTTGTATATAAATGTCAAGGAGCTGAGCAGAGAACAGCAGGAATACTAATTTAGAATAAGTATGTATGAAATAAATCTTTCGCCATGAGATAGCAATCACCATAACCCAAATGAGCTGTGCTCAAACCTGTCCTTAGACCTATATTTACATTTTGATTGGCTGCCATTTGGAGTATTGCCTCACAAAACAATGAGTTTTAAAGCTGTATTGATGAATTATTTATTATCGTTTGCAAGTGGGAGTAAAAGTTGGGTTGTGTGCCATTTCTTTGAATGATCTTATGGTTATCTCATGCAATTTTTTTTTTTTTTTTTGCTTTTCCTTTCACTGTCATAGCAGGAAGATCTTTCTGATGACTTACCAGTATTCTAGCCATGAATTAAAGCTGTGCCATACATGTATTTTCTCCTAGGGGACTGACTACTTTTGTTTTCAGCAGAGGCATAAAATAACTGTGTTGACAAGAATTACCATGAAGTCCGCTTTGGGAACTGCTCAGACTACAGTGCACAGAATGGGAACAGGGCGCTATCTTGCTTATACACGAGGTTATGCTTACGTATTGTGTTGGGTGTTAGATATTATGTGTCATGCACTGAGCAAACAGGGCCATAACCTCCCCTGCTTTAGCCACTGTTATTAGGAATGGCAGCAGCATTCATCAGCACTTGTTAGGAGTTTCTTCTGCAGTGTTTGTCAGTCCTGTTTCATGAGGTTGCACCTAGAGTAGGAGTCATGGATTATCCCAGACCAGATTTTGAATTGTTACAAGGATAGGGTTACTAATAGTCTATTCTTTACCAACTAATCCCACTGACAGTGTTTAGCAATTTAAATAGGCCCTCCTATAAATTAGAATGTTTAGCAAAAGGCGGGGGTGCTTCTCCTAGAAAATGTAGTCACAGCAACATGGCACTTAAGAGAAAGAAAATTAACATGGAAGTCTCACTTATTATCATTCCATCTTCAAACATAGCCAATCCAAAGCAATTTTAAGCTCTCATTAGTGATTGAATCAGTTATAAATAGGCACAAATGTCCTTCCTGGCTAGAAAGCCTAAAGAGATTACTCAACAGATGCAAATCTTGTTCACTGTGATTGGCAATGGCAGCATGTTAAGATAACATACTGGTATTGAATGTAAATGCAAATAATTCCTATGAATTGCTGCATATTATTGCAAGTAGTTAGTTCTTTTGCACAGGGTCATCCAGCTGTCTGAATTACATTATCTTTACTAGTCATGCATTCGAAAATACGAACTCTAAGAGTAATAGCATGTAGTATGATGGTGGTGTATCAAGGATAGCAAGTGATTCCATTAATTATATGAATTACACAGGGGAATGAAGCAAAAAAGCTATTGCTGCCCTAGCAGTATTCATTTGTTTGAAGAAACCAAATAAATTCAGTCATTTTGGAGATTCTGCAGGCCTATATTCTAGAAACTAGACCCTGTTAAAATCATGTTCACATAAGCATTTTACTTCAAGAACAAAACCGAGATGAATTTGGGATGTTTCCTTTTGCTGTTTGTTTAGTTTGATTTACTCTTGCTATGACTGTTGTTTAACATTTTTGTTTCTATTAAAGTTGAACTTCTTTCGTCAAGGAAATGACTCAGGTTAAGATGTGCTAGATTCTTTATGGGGCTTTTGGTTAACACTTCTCAGTCAGCTTTCTCAGTCCTGTACTGAACATAGGGAATTCACTTGCCTATGAAATATCAAGTTTGCTACATGGCTAGATTTATGCTAAGTTAGTGAGAGATGTTAAATAAATCTGATTGTAGCTGCTTATTCCCATTTTAAACTCGAGGTCCTAAACAATTGGAAGTATAGTATTATAATTTTTATTTAATATATTTAAAACTTATCAGCATTCTAGATTGCTGCATGGCTGGCAGACAGCTCCATTGAACACTAGCTCCAGCTGCACTGTGGCAATCAGCAACCATACCATTTTTCTTTCCTTTCCCAACAAGTCTGTGGAAGTTACTTTTTTTCCTGCCTTCTACATCATGATGATTATTATTTTCCAAACAAATTAAAGGATTTTAAAAAATGCAGATGTTCTCTTCCTCATTCTGCTTTAATTTTGCTGATTCTAGGTATGTGAATATCCTGATGGAACCAAGTCTTTGAAGCTAGGAGACTTTGGACTGGCAACTGTGGTTGAAGGACCTTTATATACTGTCTGTGGCACACCCACGTATGTGGCTCCAGAAATCATTGCAGAGACAGGGTGAGCATGACTAAGATATCTGTCTTGTAACCAGTTGTTTTTTGGCAGGTAGCTCTTAATTGTTGGAAGAACTAGAATGCTCTAATAGGATGGTCCTTGATCTTTTTGTAACCAAACCACCTGTGAAAAAACAGGCATTATTCGATGCTTTGAGGGGCCACTTCCCTCACTCGCCCTGCTCCCAGGACTCACCTTTCCCACCTTACCGTCACCCTAGGACCAGCACTGGTGGACTGGATTTACTGGTTTGTGTTCACTCCCTCAGAGCCCACTGCACCAGCCACAGCAGCTGCTTGGGGAAAAACTGGCCAGCAAAATACAGTGTTCATGCAAGAAACACAATAATTTATATTGGGAGAGATTTCAGAGGCCACCAAGTCTGAACCTGTGCTCAGAGCAGGTCTAATTAGATCAGGTCGATTCAAGTGACCTTGTTTGGGTGACACATGCTATTTGCTAGCTGTTGGTTTAACTAAACAACCCAATTTTTCTGTATTTAATGGGTACTTGCATAAATACAAAATAATTTTGTAAAATGCTCATGTCAGCTTTCCTTTTATGTACCTCCATTCCATCCTAGCTGAATCTTGACTTAGCTGTGAATTTGGTCTTCCTAATGGAGGGAGGGTTGTTGTATTGTTTCAAGCATTGTGCAGTGCATTTGTTATTTTGAGAAATATTTCAGAGCTGCAGTGAGCTCAAACATCAAAGGGCACTTCATCTGCGTGTTTTAGATTTTTGACAGACTGAATCTACTCTATAGGAAAAAAAAAAAGACCTCTTTTTGACCTCTCATGTTTTAATTTCTGTGCTTTAAAAGAAAGGTGCAGTTCTTTTTCCCTGTGCTACTCACTCACTTAAGAGACTGGAGAATTGGTATCTTGCTTGTTGCTTAGCAACACATGGTAATGTTAGAGATAGCTACTCCAATATGGGGATGAAAAAGCACATCCTTGTCTTTTGTCATTAGCAATTCTGGATTGGGAAACCTTGATACTGAATTGAATCTGAGTAGATTCACAAGATCCTGGAGAGCCTTGAGGCTTATGAAAAAGAAAAAAAAAAAAGTGATATTATCACAGTTTCTTAAAGACTGCGAATGACACTGAGTAAAGTGATGCTTAGGTACAAAATACATTTCCACATCATCAGCAAGTAACTTAGAACACTGATTCACAATATATATGCATGTAAATCTAATCGATTGTTTGACTGGAATGACTTTTTTTTTTTTAAATCCACCACAAGTAACACAGTCTTTTTTTTCTCAGTTACGGCTTAAAGGTGGATATTTGGGCTGCAGGTGTGATCACATACATACTGTTATGTGGGTTTCCGCCTTTTCGCAGGTAAGCGTCCCTGTATGTCAAAGGGAAAAATACTAAAGGACCAAGTTCTTCCTGAGCAAGACACATTTCATTTACCTTTTTGTTCCTTTTTAAAAATTGTTTTCACTTGTCTTGGTTGTCAGGTTTTTTTGGGGATCCATTTTACTTATTTATTTTTCTAAGGGAGCAACTGGTTTACTTCTGTGTGTAGCAAATATGGTGGTGTGATAGCAGAGTTTCTATTCCTTTTGTCTGCCAGGTATATCCCAGTTCAATGAACGTGTATGCTTTGCCCTCTAGTGTTTCTATTTGGACACAACAGCTTTACTGGTTTGTAGTGTTGAGAGTAAAGGTTAATGGTAAACTGAGGTGAGGAGAAGAATGTGCTTATATTGCACTTTGAACCTTGTTAATCCTTAAGTGTCATATGATTGCTTTGGTTTGCAAACATGATTCGTCTTACTCAATGTCACAGTATGTGTGAGTTCTACTAAAAATCAAATTGGGTATGCTTTGTGCCTCAGCAATTTTTTGTTTTGCCAAGGAATGAGAAGCAATTAGCAGATTTTAATAGTGAATTTTCCTCTTAACTTATAAGTTACTCATGCAGTCTGTTTTTCCATCTTTACAGCAAAACACTTAGTTTTTAATTAAAATCACCAGACTGAATATTTTGCAAAGAATACAATACAAGCAATTGTCTGTGGAAAAAATATCATTTAGTTTAGGTATTTGGGTTATCCATGTGTTTAATTCATGTTTAAAACTGAAAACGTTTTGAAAGATGTATTATATAAACAGATGGTAATTGCTTTGAATAGAGTTTGGGGGTAGCGCATTCATAGTATTATAGATATGTGTATATATTATTTTTTAATGTTATTATAGTTGATATAACGTCATTTCTGTTCCATCCCCAAATCTAAAAACTCATGTGACGAATTGACTGTTTTCTCCTGATCTTTTTCATTACTGCTGTTTTACAGCGAAAACAACCTTCAGGAAGACCTCTTTGATCAGATACTTGTTGGGAAGCTGGAATTTCCTTCTCCCTACTGGGATAACATCACTGATTCAGCAAAGGTACTGATACATTTTCCAACCTGAAATAGTGTTTTTTGCAAGCCATTGGAAAGACTGCACTCTGTTGGAAAGGCAGAATAGAAAATTCAGAAGAGACTCTTGCCCACTCTTGCAGCTGCTGTGCCTTTTTAGTCAGTTAGCTTAACAGTGCGAACATCACACACTATTCAGTTTACTTAATGATGGACTATTATAGTAGGTTCAGCACTTCAGCTGTAAAGTAAGTGTCTCTGAATTTTCCCTCTTTTTATTCTTTTCAAAAAGAAAAATCATTGCTATGTGGACTGAATGCAATTGACATCATTTATTAGAACTTTTCAAGAGGTGCATCAAGCTTGATTTGCCACTGCTAGTAGTTCTTGTGTTATTATTGCCATTCATGTTTAAAATGATTGAGTCTGTAAGATGAAATTTCCAAATTTTAAGCCCCACTTCTCAAGTTAATTCAGTAATGTGCTTTGAATGATATCTGAGGACTCTAATTAGCAAGTGGAGATTATTGCTTATGCAGCCAATGAGAAATTGCATTTTTTTTTTCTGTATTTCCCAATGGCTGTTTATCCATTTGCCAACATTCCCCAGCTCCAGTCATCTTATACTCTTCCAGACTTGCATTCTGAACAAGCAAGGTCCTCAGTCTTGGTACTAAAGGTGACCCCTTTCACTTCAGACTTACACAGACTAAATAACTCAGCTGGTTGGGAACCTCTCAGGTATGTTACTTCCTGCTTGAAGAAACTATTTCCCAAAACTGAAGTTATGAACAATTTCCTTGAAATACTCTTGATGAGAATATGAAGGCTGACAATTTGGAGGCTATAAAAGGGTATTTGAGAGGGAATTTGGCTCATTCATTTGGGAGGGCAACATATTTGTCTTGATAGGCTTGTAGAAACAGGAATTACACCAATAAAACAAGTTGTTAGTTGCATAAGAAGAAATGTGAATGAATAAACAACTGAAAAAAAAGTTGGTTTGTAATTTGGGGGGTTTTTAATTGTATTTTACTGACTGCTTTATATCAATGACCTCTTAAGGGTTTATCATATCTCTAGGCAGCATAGTCACAGAAGTATTTGATAAAGCTAAAGACATCTGCTCTAGTGCCTGTAAAAGATTATGAACACCACAAGACTAAATCTTTTGGGGATTAACCACATAATTGGCAGAATTAAGCATTTTTCTTTTTCTGTCTGTCTGCTTTGTCCTGTACCAGGCGAACCTTACCTGGTGAAATGAGTTAAATGTCTTTTATTCTTCTGGAGCAACAGAGACCATAGTTTTCAAATCATTTCAGCAGTTTCTTGAATTTCAGATGCAGTTTCTTGCCTCTGGTTTGTGCTTTTTATGTACTGTCACTACGGGCATATAACACTGCCCACAGGGGTTCTCATCTGTCCCAGGTTTGTTTTCATTCTGGTCAACTGTGTGAACACGTAGAAAACAAACTGGACCATTATAGCTGATTTTTTGAACGTTATCTTTTCATCTGGTTTCAAAACACTCACCGAAACATGTATACAGATGTCCAGCATACTCTATAAACCTGAAGGGCAAAATTTTTGTTCCACTAAAGTCACACCAGTATCACTGGTTCTGGTGTCAGCATAAGCTGGGGTTTTTTCACCCAGGTAGTAAGAAAACTGCACTGAGAACTTGGTGCAAAAATATTTCCCATTGTAATGTCCTTCCCCACTCTCCTCAAACTCTTTTTTTCCTTAATACATACAGGAGTTAATTAGCCTGATGCTACATGTGAATGCTGAAGCCCGATATACAGCAGCACAGATCCTAAGCCATCCCTGGGTGTCAGTGAGTAAATTACATTTTACTTGTCTCTAATTTGATATTAAAATCTGTAAATCTAACCGTTAAAGTGTACTTTTCATAAGTAGCAATATACTTCTACTATGCCCATTTCTGTTTGTTGAACCACTAGTCCCATTTCCACATAGAAAAGCAAGAGTGAATACTTTTCAACAGCAGAACAGAGTGAAGGGTGTCACTTCCTGACTGAGATTAGAAGGTGCTTAAAGATAACACAACAGGCAAATATATGACTTGGGCATCTTTCTTGTGTTATTTCACATTCAACCTAGAAAACGGTCAGCTCCAAAATGTGTATGCAGAAGGACTGTTGTGCATGTTGGCATCTTACTTGTTGCAGTGCTACTTAAGGCACGATTTCCTGGTTTTTTTAAGCACTTCAAGCTTCACAAGATAAATTAAATTATAAAATAAAACATAATTTAACATAGGCACTAAGTTGATGGCTAGGAGGTCCTTCATCCTTTTGGACAGCAGTGATGGGGAACACCAAAGTCCTTTGGTTATTGATTTAAAATCAGTTCACTAGTAATAAATAGTAGGTTTATGTGTATGCAGTCAATGTTTATTTCCACACACATTTTAAAAGAGGGACTGAATATGATCTCTGGAGTTACCTGAAATGAGAGAAGACAACTATAACGAGTGTGTCTATGCATAACAGCTCCTCTCAAACGTATTTATGGTACTACATAATGTTTCCACACTTAGGACGTGTTGGATCATTTAAAATGCTAATTTAAAAGAATGCCAAATTAAAAATACATTTTTTTTTTTTAGCATGATTTCAAGCATGTTATTTTAACATGTTTGAATCAAACTCATGGCTTATAATTGTGAGACAAATCAATGGACTGAAAGTATACAGCATCACATGGCGATTTAAGACATAGAATTTCATATATAAAACAGTGGTTGCTGATCCTTTTTTCTGTAATTTGTCTTAACCTATTTGAACTATATCTCATGTAGCAGAGGTTATTCACATTTGGGCTGCCTGTCTGAATGCTTACCTCGCGTTAAAAAGCAGGAAGTACCTCAGGATAATAGAAAACTTACCTTTTTCTCAGTTGCATTCATTTTTTTTTCCTTAACTTGAATGTTGTGTTTATTCATATACAGGATGATGCTTCCCAGGAGAATAATATGCAAGCTGAAGTAACAGGTAAACTGAAGCAGCACTTTAATAACACTCTGCCCAAGCAAAATAACACATCTGCTGGGGTTTCTGTCATCATGGTAAGAGAGTGAACATTTTTATACTTTGACATTATACTTTGCATATTTTCATAACAGTGCTCTATGAGCATGTGTCATGCAAGAATAGCAAAAGCAAAGCTAGAATAGTCTCTAATTCTAGTCTTTATTTGTGTATAGTGTGGATTGTCTCATCATCGCTTCAGAGCAACCGAGTCTATCACAGTGTGCTAGCTAAGCTATAAAAACAAGCTTTCAAACAGAAACATGTAAACACTAAGTAGTTGTATGTTGAATTGAAGCTTATTAATGATTTGAAATCTTTCATTATAAAAACTGTAATTTTTTTATCTTACTGGCCACCTAGTTAGTTAAGTAGGCTCTTCCCCCCCACCCAACCAACTATTGCTTATCTTGAATGTACTGTTGTTCCACACTATGCTTGTCAGGAAACCAGACTCCATTTCAGAATTTTTTTTTGTAGTATAGAATGTTTATCACGTTAATTTTGTCCCAGTCTAACCGCTGCTGTGTTTTTTATGTTCCCTACCGGGGAAGTCACAAAGGAACCCTGATGACCCATAGCTGAACTTACATAAACAGTAATTCCAGAAGCCAGATGTGTGAATCATGGCAGCAGAAATGGAGTTTGCTGTTATCAGTGCTCAGAACTGCACTTGGAATTGACCAGTCACTTTTGCAGAGAATATGCAACTGCAATAGAGATTGATCTGCCATCCTGTTCTTGGTGTGGTCCATTCTTGTCCAATGCAAGGATGGACACTGCACACAAAGAGAATCTTTAGTTACTAGAAGAAAATTAAAAGCATCTATGATAGTAACATAACAGTGATTTCCACCCCACCCCCCCATTAGTATTAATTACTCTCCAAGTCCAGCCCACTTACATTAACAACTGTTTTAATCATCTGAAAATAGGTAAATTTAAATAATATTTCTGCATACATATGTGCTTTTGCAAACACATTTATGTGTACTCACTAGGCCCAAAGTTTAAATGTAGGAAAAGTGGTAACGTAAAAATGAGAGAAGTCAGAAAATGGATTTCAGGTTCATGCTGTTGTCTACATTTCATTTGACAGTTTGACTTGACAGTTTGAGAGGGACTTCAGAGCTTCATTCTTTATACTGTTGAGACTATGGATAAGCCTGAAGCTGAAAACTGGTATAAAATGCACTATATGTAATAAAAGCAATTCCAATTCTAACTCTCAGCCCCTCTCCAACTTGCATGCCACTTAAGCCTATCTCAGATCTCTTGACACAGCGTAGCTTCTGGCTTCTTATTGGTGTGGGTTTTTCCTTATTCTGTTGGCTGCTGACAGTCCTTCAGCCAGGGAAGTGCACCTCATTAAAACCTTTATTTTCATTTTCCCTTTTCCTACCCTATTTCCTTCTAACAGGTATTGAAGGATGTAAATGTGTAATTATTTAGTCCTGAATGCAGCTCCAAGTTATTGCTGAAGGGAAAATTAACTTCCTGCTCAAAACACTAATCTAATGAGGATTAAGCCCCAAATTTGTTATTCTTGCCCTGGTTTACCTAGAACAATGAAATTTAGTTATTTTCATGTCAAGTTCTTCACTTACTTGTACTAGCACTCACTGCTTAAAACCACTCAGATTCAGACGAGCACAGTATTGTAATTCTCATGTATTGCAGTACATTGCTTTATCAGTCCACCTGCACATTTAATGGAATCCGTTTTAGCATCACTTCATTCAAATATTGTCCTCTGGCCAAAGCAGATAATACCATCATGTGGCAGATAAGTAAAACTGCACATACCTGCTTCAGTGTTCTTGCATAGGAGACTCTTTCTGCCCCTAAAGCATGTTGCTGTTAATTCATTACTGATTTTTTTTTTTTGGTCAATTTAAAAATGTTCTGTAAATCTAAATTTGTTGCGATTGTGTTAGTTCTGCTTAAAGTAAGTCTAGTTTCTGTCCCTTGCTTCCTTCCTTTTTCCTCCTTTCCCAACGCCTGCATTGCTTTCCTCTGAGTAGGTCCAAGGCAATGGTACGTACTAACTGCGATGCTTTGTTCTGCTGCACAAAAAAATACATGTTCTCCATTTGTAACAAGAGGAAAGGAGAAATAACTCAGCCAGTCTGAACTGGAAAGAGCTTTACAGCCACACAAAAACAGTAAAGGAAATTATTTTAAACACAAAAAAAGTTCTCTGTATTAAGTGATGCATGTTTGAAGTATTCTAAGCTAACGCTGATACAACTAGCTATTTTTTAGTTGCACAGACATACCTTGGTCTATTCCCCTGGGAGTAATTTTGTGCATGGGTGTATTGTACAATATCCAAAAGTAATTAGAAAAAGATGGGAATTCTATGAACACACAAAAAAACCCCCAAAACCACTGAAATAAGAATGGTTTCCATTTAAAATAAAAATTTTAATTATCACTTCAGCCTTTATCATATTACAGAGCTAGTCAGAAGGTAATCAGTTCTGAATTAATAAAAACCATTCTGAAATAGCAACAGTAAAATTAAGCCTCCTCTTCAATCCTTAAAAGAATATAAATCCTAAATTTCATTACATAGGTATGTATTGCTATGTGCAAGCTCTGACAACTATCAGAGGCTGTTGTGAGGACAGCATAGGAGAAAATCACCATCAACACAAATTGAAAGCATTTCCTTTCCCCTTTAAAGAACCTTTCCTGCCACAGAAATAGCAAATACTTGTTTATTCACAACTTTTTCCAGCAAGCAAAATAGGAATTATGCAAGGCTGCCTGCACAGCAGCTACTTTGATAATGATAAAACTACTGCACATCATACTTAATATCAAAAGCCTAGACACGGTTCATCTAGTCATTTCCTTGCATGCTCCACTTGCAAAGTCAGTTGTTAGTAGCAGAGAATTCAGTCACATACTGTTGAATTTCCTCCTTGTACCTGTATGCACATAGAATAATGTCCCTCAATTAAAAACAACAAACAACCAACAAAAACCAAACCAAACAAACACAAACCCACCAACAACCAATGAGCCAACCAATCAAAAAAACCCGCAAAAAACAAAATCAAACCACTCTAAATTCGAAATACTTAACCTTTGCTTTTGGGAGCTTTTCTACTCAGTACTTTGGTCTGAAAAAGCCTGATATCATATCTGCTTGCTACCTCGCTGCCCCAGCACACAGCCCCATCATTATACAAACAGAACAGTTTTAGCAGGAAAGCCTCCAGAACAACCCACCATCCATATACATGCAAATTCTAGAAGTCCTCTGTTTGAGAAATCGGAGATATGAGTCTAGGTCTCTTTGCCAAGTCAGGTAAAAGATAAATTTGAATTTAGATGCCCCATAATGAAGTAAGTTTTCACTACCGAGCTACATGATTAGTTTGGAAAAGAGAGAATAAGTACCTTATTGCTGCCTTGTCCTTGATGACTTTGATGCAATAACACATATCTGAAAAAAAACATGCTAAATCTAACTAGTATCAGAAAATTATTCCAATATCTAAAACTATGAATTTTTGTGTATTAGACAAACTCCGCTAAGAATACATAAAATTTTCACATTAGAAAAGCAAACTCTCCTGAGCAATCCGTCAAAAATAGAAATTGCTAAAGAGAAGGCAGAGCACCGGACCTTACTTTACAATTAGCACATCTCAGCTCGAAATACTGAATTCCACCTAACAGTGTTGTATAGTACTTACACATACATATGTAAGATATGCCACAAAGGTGAGTTGTGTATTTGTGCTCTGCTCCTCAGTTCCAGTGTCACACATTTGTGGATTAATGTAGAAAGCCCAAGCTGTACAGGACCAAAGTGTACCTTGCACCACTTTATAAACTACGCAGAACATAACATAATCTATATTACCACTGGTATTAGAAGATCTCCCACAATGTAAATAGTTAAGCCAAGAAATATATGGATTTATAATGATGAGTATCAGCATTCAAACTATGAAACAGGATCAAATATGCTCTCCTTCCAACTCTCAGAAAGGAATTTTAACTTATTTTTTTTGACACATCAACTGCTAGGTTTCCCTCTAAATCACTTCAGACATTCCACTAACAATTAAACATTACACTGTGGTTTCATATAACTGGCAGTATCCTTCAGAGGGTATGAAAGTTGTCTGCGTCAGCAGACACACCACGCACTCCAGATAATCCACCTACTGAACTAGAGTTCTCAGTTGTCATTCTAACCTGCGACTGTCTTCTCCATTAAACTAAGTTTTAAGTACCGTATTCAGAAATGATGCGTTTTTGCCACTCTCAACAATAAGTACAAAAGCGTTATCTTTAAGATAGAAAAAAATCTTTAGGTTTTCATCTGTCATTTTTCAAAACCAGATAAATTTCTGTTCCATGTAGTTTGTTACAGAATATGCATTAAGTTTTCACTAAGTATCATGTGATTCCTTGTGTCTGCAAAAACACAGGTACATAAATTTTGCTAATAGCTAATATGAAGAGTTCCTGCCATATCATAACCACTCGTCATTTTTTTTTCCATGTCAGACTTGCAAAATAACTTTAAATACAGTCATGGCAAATATATGTCTTGAAGATAAGTTTTCTCAAGTCAGCATGACAAAACACTACAATTAATTATACAATAATCCTAATGTTATTTCTCCTTTTTTCTGGCTCTAATGCATGCACTTAATGTGTCTTGTAGAGTGTTTTAACCCTGAAGTTATGACAGGGCTTTGATTTAACTTGTTCTTTTCATATTTTGCCTTGGGCTTTTTTGTGTGTTTGTTTTTAGAACACAGCTCTAGATAAAGAGAGTCAGATTTTCTGCAGCAAGCGCAGTCAGGACTCTGGTAGAGCTGGAACGGAGAAAATTCCTGCAATTACTGCTGCAGCTGACGATCCTCGTGTGGCTGGGAGCAAGACCCTCTTCCCTGCTGCTTCTGAGCCACTCCAATCCCCCACGCTCCCCGCCTCAGTGTCTCCTGAGTTTTCTGGGGATCAGCCCGGTGCGTAGGACTGATGGAACCAAATCCAACTGAAGCTCCATGCACTCTCACCACAATTTTCATTTCACGTGACAGTTTGCTTTCAGCTGGCGTGCACCCTCTCGTGGCGAGCCCAAGGCGGGCTCTGTCGTGGGAGACTGATTTTGTAATAGTGGGCAAACGAAGGTGTGTTTTGAGTGCTCTTTGCCTTTGAGAATAGCGGTAGAAGAAAGATTCTGGCAATTCTGGTTATCTGTGTTAGTTTAATTTACTGCATCGCACACAGCCTTGAGCTCTAACTAGACTAACTTATCGTGTAGCTAACCATATTTTTATATAGACAGTGAGAGGTGAACAGTCACCTGGCCTCACCTCTGCAAGCAGGCCCTGTTCTGTTCTGCTCATGAGAATTCTGAGAAAAGCAGGAGAGGAAGACAAGGCAAAAAAACTTATATTCACCTGTTCTGATGCCTCTGTTTTTAGCCAAGTTTCTACTAAACTTAGAGAAGCAAATTTTCACAAAAAAATTTTTAGTGGACTAACTGTAAAATATCGTGAAACAAACAATGGAGATAGAGGGAAGGATGGTCTTTTTTTCTTTTTGGCGTCGGGTTTGTTATTGGACTTGCAGGTTGCAGGATAGTGTTTAGATAATACGAATTTAAATAAAGTGAATTGGGATGTAAACATGAGCACTGGACATTTATTTGTAATGAAGACTGGAGGCAAGGAAGCATTTTGTTCAAGCCGTTTTCTATCCTAACCACCAGTGTCCCATCCATACCTTTCTCGAGGGTCAGACTACCTATTAGATAACATAAAATGACTTTGGACCTGTGAACGAAAGCCTGCTGCATGTTATCTAAGCTGGGATGGATGGAGCAGTTCCTAGTTCTAGGGTGAGCTGACAGAGGAGCTACTACAAATAACCACCATCAATAGCTGTCAGAGGTTTGTCAGTGCTGTCCCCCCTCTACACCTGGTGCAGGCACTAGAAACAGGGACTGGGGAGGAGTTATCCTTAATCTGCAGTCACAGATAGATGAGGTTTTATCTTTACCATAATGCTTAGTTCAATATAGGATGTATTCAGCTTATTCTTTTCCTTTGCTTGTTCTTACGAATTGGTCATAGTTCATTTTCTTTCTTAGCTATACTTTCTACTAGAATTGTAAAAGAAAGACTTGCAATAAACTTTCTTCATTAAAAAAAAAAGTCATTTGTTTGAGAACTCAGTTATTTTGTCAGTGAAAATCTCATTCTCTCTGGAGAGACTAAATGGTTAGATAGTTAGGTACCTACCAAAAAGATTTCATAAAATTAATCTGAGGGATTCCCGTAACATTGTCATTGATTCCTATGGAATACATAGATAATACATGACTGAACATGAGTGCTTCACCTTTTGAAGAGGTAATTAAAAAGTGCCAATTGATAACTTACGGTTACACCTGAAAGATAATGTCATGGTTTAACCCCAGCTGGCAATCACACCACAATAGCTGCTCTCTCACTGCCCCCCAATACCACATTGGGAAAGTTGTGGAGAGAATCGAAAGGGACTTGTGGACTGAGATTAAAAACTGTTTAATGAAATAACAAAGTAATACTAATATAATACTACTACTTCTGCTACTACATATAAAATAAAAATAAAATACAAAATAAGTGATACTCATTGTAATTGCTCACAAACCCCATCTGCACTGAGCAGCCAGTCCTGGGAGGAGAGAGCGAGCGCACCCTGGTCCTGAACAGCTGATCCTGGCAGAACAGGGATAAAAAGCCAAAAAAGGCAGAAAGGGCCAGAGGCCACTGCAGACGGGCAAGAGGCGGAACTAAGAGAACTCCCAATGGAGCTGAACTGGAACGGGTCTAATGAGCCAGAAAACCCAGTTCCCATTAAATAAAAAGCAGGACACTAGTGGCATGGAATATTGTCATTGATCAGCCTGGTTGTCAGTCAGGGTCTGTCCCATCTATGCCCCCTTCCCAGCTGCCTCATACCTGTCTGCAGAAAGCTCACAAAGACCTCAGTATCGCAGACAATGGCTAAGATATCAGTAAGTTCTTACATTCTCTTCATTCCAACAAAAAAACCCCACTGAAAAGTTACTTGAAGAAAATATTAACAGGATCATATCTTATTAATGTCAAATTAAATCCAAACAATAACTGTGCTACTGTGCTATAGCTACAAAAAATTTTCTAACTGCATGAAGAAAATTAACTGCATTTCAGTTAAACCAGCACACGGGTACAGCATCTTGACCAAGGGAAAGAAAAGAGAAAAAAAAAAAAACCACAACAAAAAAACCAACAATAACAACAACAAAAAAAACAACAACCAAAAAACCCACAAAAAAACCTTTTTTTAAGCTATCAATAAAAAGGTTGGGCTAGATCTAGACCAAAAGATCTGAGTTATAACCAGTCACTGTGTATTAACTTTGTTGGGATGCACTGGAGTAAGTATACAAGCCTTCTTATAAAATAATGTACAAAATAATGTACATTTATATTTTGGAACAGGGCAAAAAATATTAAGATAACACTCCAACCTTACTCAGAACAGAAACCTAATGGGAGTCCATTAGGCAGCCGTGCAAATGCTGTAATTCTTTGACTAAGCTAAAGAAACAACGTGTAATTTCAGATGAAGTGGGTTAACCAGCCACCTGTGGCAAGGAAACGGAGCCCCCAAAAGAAGACAGAGACCACCAAACTGGGAGATTAATAAAGAGGAATACAGTGATGAACCTTGGTTTGAGTTCTGGTTTTTCTAAGAGGATGGCTGTTCAGCTGTGCAGGACCTAGATGTTTATTTTACAAAGACAAAACTGACATGAATTAGCAGAGATATCTAACAAGTTGTGTTTCACAAAACCTCATGCATATATAAAAGAAAGGATGATAATTTGCCTGGTAAATAGCTGCCAGTTCAAAACTATTAACTTGTCTCACTAGGAAGAAGAGTTAAGACATCAACACCCTGAATTTATGTCCATAAGTTCATGAGTGATCAAACTCTAAACATTCTTAGACAAATATTTTTATTCACAGAGAAAAGGCAGTTGATAAGACTATGCCAAAACAGCTATTTAAAAATAGTAATGACAGCTGGAAAAGTCAATCATGTGGCCAACATAACCAGATAGAAACATGGGATATCTGGACAAGTTCCTAACTCCATATATGACCTTAGGAAAGTTACATCACTACTCCATGCCTTAATATAGTTCCACCCATGTCAAATCCATGAGTACATAGGTGATATGTTTGTGCTGCGCAGGGTATCACAGTTTAATATAAAGATATGTTGGTTAACACTAAAACACTTAATGAAGGCTCGTAAGTATTATGTCTGGTTTGTTATCTACCACACTTCCATCTAATCCTCTCTCTGTAGAACCATCAGTTGCTGGAGGAAGTCAAAAGTAGAAAAGAAATTGTAGAACAGAACCATGCTATCTGCTATAAAGGGAAAGAAACTACTATAGACATTGTAAACTCAAGTTATACCTTTGTCAAACAGGACTGCCACCTCTTCTGTTTCATAGAAGTAGCTGAAACTCATGTAGCATTTTGACAGATATTGATTAAATGCCAGTTTTTTCAAACACTCAATAGCAACAGCACAACTGCTACCATGCCAAGATTTTTTTTTAAAGTAGTTTTTAGAAGTCTTTTAAAAAATCCCCAGTCTTTTTAACTCCTTTGAATGTGAGTAGTTGTCCGTGGATCCCAGTGGAGCCATTTCTTGCAGTTCTAGGTTTGAAATCCCAGAAATGAATCTTCCCCTGCTGTCCATCAGCATAACACTGCGGTCACTGTGATTCCCATCAAAATTAACCCTTACAGACAATTACCCCCATATTCTTGGACTTAAAAAAATAAATGTAAGTATTTAATTTGGGATAAATTACGCTACAGTCTGTCTACTTTAGTCATTGCTTCCTCCTATCTTCCCTTCCTCAATTATTGTGTGAGATGGGGGGGAGAACTATATCAGCATCTAAAACCAGGAGCTCTTTGCTTACTTAAGTAGTCCAAAGTAAGATTTACTGACCTATGTAAATATTCTGAATGACTAGCTGTAACCATGAGTCAATATTTGATGAAAATAATAATTAAAAAAGTTAATCTACCTTAATGTATTTTGACAATTACTGTAATTAATTTTGTAAGTATATATATATTCATTATATACGTAAGTTACCAGAAGGTGTTTTAAACCTACTTGTTACTCACAATTTTCCATTTATTTCCTCCTGCCTTTTTTTTTTTAATATGAAACAAACCAAAACTAAACACAGGCTTTTCTACTATAGTAGCGTGGCCCCATGCACTGAACATAGGAAAACACAGCTTTGGTCTTTATGAGGAGACTCGTTTTCCTGATCTACCTGTAATAAAAAGCAGTTAGCTAGGAAGCATTAACTTGATCTACCACTGCCTATGCACTCACCAAAAAGGGGTTCAAATTCCTGTTCACAGAATGGGTTTTGATCATCTTGGGTTAAAACAAAAAGTTTATGCAGCAATCAGGAAACTTTAATTTTAAAAGTCTCATTTAAGCCTGGGTTTCCTGTCTTTCTCCACAACAGCCCTCCCCACCCCAGTAGTCACTGGTCTAGTTATTACAGATTAATAGAATAAATTTACTGAAGTGTTCATTCACTTTTATATTAAATATTTATCAATTATCTTTGATTTTAAAAGTTTGAAAGTGGGAAATTATCTTTAACATTTACTCATTGTTTCTCTCAAGCTACATTCAAACAGCAACTGGAAAGCAACAGAAATACACAAAAGTAATAACCTATCTAAAATGCTGGTTAAATAACACTGATTTTTTGAAGATTAAAAAAAAAATGCAAGCAGGAACCCCAAAATCATGCCAACTTCTGACAGCACTTGTGGTATAGTAGTAGCTGGTTTTTACAAGAGTATTAAACTCTCCCATTCCTAGTAAATAACAACCTTCAGCAGCAGAACATCCACAGTTCACTGTGTGGTTCATCCTGGTATCAGATTTGCTCTTCTGGATGTTTATTCTGCCAAGTGCTAAACCAGCAGAGCTCTGATCTTCAGCAGAAACAAAGTGCTGCAGATGGGTGAAGGACTAACCGAGACTACACCAGGACCAGAAACAATAATAAATACATATGCCTTGCATGAGGGACGCTTTCTAGGTGTAAAGGCTTTTTGGTAACACATAGCACAACACAGCCAAGAACAGAAGAAATATTCTCAAAGCATCGTTGCATTTGCTTACCTTTGCTTGCAGAAACACCACAACACAAACTTCCTGCAGAGAAACCACCACTCTGATCACACCATCATCTCTTGTGAGACTCGATAGCATTTACATCAGCAATTTTCACAAACTTATATGGGATTTCAAGCTACTTGGGCCAGATACCTCCCCACAAACCAAACCCACAGCACAGCTGCTGACCAGCCTTGCTCTCAGCAGCAACAAACGCTGCTTCCCAAAGCACCTGCCGTGAACTGCAGCAAACAGTGCATCCAATGGAACTTACCAGAACAGAAGAAAGCCCCGAGCGTCACGTAGGAAAATGCTGTTCATAAATGCTCCCTCTGAATTTTGAGGAGATGGAGGACTCAGCTCCCTCTATTCAGGAATATTCTGCAAATAACAGCTAGCTGAGCCGAGCTGCAGGTTAATGCCTAGCACCTGTTGATTAAAAGCTGTTCAGGCAGTGGACCTGACACAGGTGCTGTGCCAACAGACTCGCAAATACCTGAATAGTTTGAAATTTAACCCTTTTTCTGCCACCTCATCACAAGCAGCATGACGTGGACTAGCCCAGCCAAAGCTGAGATCCCCAGAGCACGTGTGCTCCCCCAGCGCGGTGCCTGGGGTAGCTTTTGGGGGTATTTCCTACTCACCAATGCCACCAGCCAAGCAGTTCGGAATGGGGGTGTCTTCACAGGCTTGCCCACGAAGCAGAAGGGGAACACGTCCTTTTCCATGGAGGGTGCTGCAGGTCCCCTAATGTGCCAAACACCGCGCTGCACCGCTGCTGCCGCTTCCCCAGGGAGTTCTTCATGCCGTCACCCAGCTGCCCATCATCACCCACTGGCTGGGTTCAGCACAGGATGGCATTACCAGTACAGTGAAGCTTTCAGTTTGGGAAAGCATCTCATGATCAACAGGACCTTTTCTAAAACAAGCAATCCACCAGATCATCTCCACATGAAATATTTGTCTCTAAGATCACAATCTATCTCTTCTATCAGTAATAAAGTGTTTCCTAAGGCTGCAGTAGATCATAAAGGGAAGACTTTCGGGATTTCCATTTGACAAAATACACCTGGCCACAGCAACATTTCCTTTTAATGTGTTTGTTTTTTCCTTCCACCCAACCTAGGAAACCCACCTCTGGCTTGAGAAAAATGCAAATCACACTTCAAGAGCACAGCAATTACCCTTCGGAATCTTCTGATAGAAGGGTATGAATATTATTGAAGCGTGAAGTACAGGTTTTGCAATGAAAGTGTTACTGCTCAATATACCAGGCACCACAGACATTACAGCTACAGCCTTTGCTTAATCAGATCCTCCTTCTGTTACACAAAACATAAAAATGTAACTCTACTGATACCACTATAACCATATCAGTATAAAAATGTAGAGAGCACAGAAAACTTAGTCACAACTGCATAAACACCAAGAGTACTTTAAATGCATGGGCCATAGCACCTCTGTTGTGAATATACATTGGATCACAAGAACCTGGTACTCCACTGATGCTCTCAGTTACAAACGTAATTTTATTTAATTTCTTCACTCAAACTGAATTTTCTCATTCCAAATCTTTACTGAAAGAGCTGTTAAATGCTTAGAAAAACAGGAACTGCTCTAGTAGGCAGGTAGAGAAATGTATGTATCAATACAGATATGGAATGTAAATTTCAACTCATATAGATCACAACATACGAAGAAGATTTTTATGCAATACAGACTTACAAAACAATAACAGTTCTTTTCACAAATATTTTCACAGAATTCTGCACAGCAATCTTGTAGAAAAGTAGATTTGTGCAACACCAAAATAACTTATTGTTCCTTAGTATAAATTATTTTTCATTTCCTAAAAGAAAGAGGTAATTCAATATGACTGGGCAGGATCTGACTGGATTGGGTGATAGCAAAATACAAAAGATATTGTTGCTATAGGCAGAAAAGGAATATGGCATGTGCTAAGTATTGCAGGGCTTAGTCCTAGGGAAAAAATAGCGTTGCCTGCAAGTCTGGTGCTTCTGCTGTTGTATTGAGGCTGCACATCAGCAAACAGCTGCCTTTTCAGTGCTTTCACAGTCAGCCAGCAGAAGTGTGCTTCGGTACTTGCACCGATTAAAAAATACCTGCCTCTGTGGGTTTCTAATTTGAGTTTAAAGTCTACAAATAGCCTTTCAGATTTTGAGGAACAATCCACATTTTGGTGTGCTTTCAAAGGAGACGTCAGTAGAAACTAGAAGGATTCACACTTGATGTAACACAAACTCCATTCCCGATTTCTCTCTCCTAACAGCACAAAACATACAACTAAAAAAATAACTAATTGTCTAGGCCTAGAAACATGCTTGAATTACATTGATGGAAATGATTTGCAAAGTTTAAAATTACATTAACCATAATTTAAATATTACGATTGATTCCCAGAAACTTCAGTGCTGATGTAGTACGATCATTTGGAAAAGAAGGAGAAAGTGTAGTATAGATAGCACAGACTAAAATTCCCCAAACATCATAGTTCATTTCCATTATTTTAAAATCATATATTCCTCAAGGCTATAGATAAAGTTTCAGATGTAAAATCGGTTTCTTCGTAATATAGCTAGAATGTGAGGTTTAACCATCTTTACTTTAGGTTTCTTTTACATACAGGGATCAAAATAGACTTTTCATTATGACTAAAAATATAGATTTTTGACTACAGAACCCAGCAGCCATTTTTTTGCTTCTTTGCCCTTCCCCCAAAAAAGTCAAGCAAGGTCTACAAAAATAGCAATTAACTTTAAAAAATAGGTTGCTTCTTCCAGTAAATTTAAGTTACATTCAGATGTAATATAGGTATTTATAAGGAACGATGTTGTGGCAAGACACCAAGGGAATCGTGCTGTGTCCAGTTGCCTTCTGACAACAGCTGCCCACATCAGTGCTAATCTTGGTCTCTTGAAGATCAGTATCTGGTTTGATACTCATGGTGCCAACGATTGAAATCATTGTAGAAAACCACTATGCTCCCAGATGCCATGCCAGTCATTATACACCTAAGGAAAGCACAACACCATATTCGTTAGTGAACCACCTCACATTCAGATACGTGAGTCAACACACTGAAGAGTTACATCAATATAGGCATGAGAACCTGAGGCAATGATCAGCGTCCACCAAAGACAGCTGGAGCTGGAATTGCTCCATGTATCAGAAAAGTCAGGCTTTAGGGGCTTATCTTGGGTTTCCAAGGACTCAGCAAGTTGGATTCAACTAAACCTGCCATCTGCACTAGCTCTGACAGAAGGTTTATGGATCACAAAACATGCAGAACACCATGCAACAGTTTGTATGGTCAGCCTGAAGCTACATTTGTTAGTTAAACAACAGAATTATTTACCAGCATCACTGTCCTGCAAGGCCTCTTCAGATTTCCTGGGCTTATATTTTGGCTTGTTTGGTTGGTTTGGGGGGGTATGGGAGTGGGGTGAAGCCCTGGTGCAGCAGCCAAGCAAAGGAAGGCTGGGAGAACTGCTCAGTTCAGTTTCACCTTCCCTATTTGAGGACATGATCTACCTGAAGGAATTGGACGTGGGCACAGGACTTCAGCTGGAAATGTTAATGTTTGGGTTTGAAAGCAACCTAAGAGCTTTGATTGTTTTGAAGGTTCCTGAAAGTAAATCACTGTATTTTCCCACTGAGGAACTCTTTCTTTCTAAATTCCTGATTGTTGGCCTACTACTAGAGATAATTTAGATCTGTTTGAAAAGCCGTGACCCTGACACAGCACACAATTACAAGAGTTTCTGTATCGTCCTTTCTACTGTCTCATCTTAAAGTTTTATGAAAGTCAAAAGTACGAGGACATATAAAATTCTGACGCTTTAGGGAAAAAGACTCAGAACGAAAAAAAATACTCAGAGTAAAAAGCTGCTATTTCAATACAAAGACTAAGTATGAAATCATCAAAACATTGCATTTTGATAGCATCACACTATTTCATTTCAATAGCAGCATTTTGAGTGCTTTTGTATTACATTAAGACTTTTTTACACAGTCACTCAAACACATACATTCATGCATGCCAAATAAAGTATTCTGAGTAATTACCTGTAATTACCTGAGTAATTAGTAAAATACTATGAGTAAGTCTCTTCTGAGTTTCTGAGTTTTCAAATCCAAAGCAAATAGATTCCTAACTTGAGCACATGGATTAATTTATAATGTCCATACTAAATTTCAATTTATTGACATGTGGCAATTACGTGGACAATTATGTGCCATTACATGCCATTGATTACAGTTTAAAGATTCTCTGAATGGAAGATTTTATACATTTTAAGGGTCTAAAATTCAACAGCTGTAACTCCAGCTTTTGAAATACTTTCAACAGCAAGGGCTTTTTAATGGAAAACTGCTTCTTCCAAAATGCCTATAATCTTGAATAATGCTTAATATGAAGTTGAATGTTTGATTAAAGTCCATAGATTTTTCCTGGCTTGTGTGTGGTTGTTGTTTTGGTTTGGTTTGGGGTTTAAGTTAATTTTATGTAAGTTTTAGAATCATAGACTAAGCAAAAATGTTAAAACATTCAGTATGGGTTTCAGTAAGAATTAGTTTCAGTTAAGAGTCTCAGCAATATGCTTTACCGCACAATGTGCTCCTAAGGGATTTAAGGTGCCAAATCTGCTTGAAAAGCACACAGAACTTCACTAAACAAATATACCAAACCAAACAAAATTTTAGCCCGCAAGCTAAAAGTGTACAAACAAAATGCTAAACATCCACCTTATAAACAAACAATACTTCTGTGATAAAAACATGGAAGGATGGAAGTACAGCTGCATTGGAAAGTTTAATGTAAAAATGCATTAAAAATATTAACTGATAGTCTTCAGTAGAAGGAAGCTCTAATCTCTCATGCTTTATGTGGATAAAATAACTTATTTTGCAACTATTCTAACTGTTCTATTTTTAACATAAAAGTCAGGAATTAAGACTGTGATTTGTATCGTAAGTAAAAGAAGAGACATGAAAAGCAGATATGTAACCTTCCACCTCCATGTGACCCACACTGTATATTGGCATAGGCCATTAACTGAACCTATCTTGAAAGTCTGCCAAACTTAAGATTTCTTGAATCTCTCTTCATTCCCCTAAGAGCTGAAATCCAGAAAAAGATGATCCGGCCTCAGTCTCACATGTTAGAAAGAAATTTATGCAAGCACAGAATTCTCAATATAATCACCATGATCTCATCCATAGAAAATCAAAATCAGAAAAAAAACCCCAAAAAATACCATTTAATTATAAGTACATATTCTGTGAAATTCTTGTGAAGACCAGACTTTGCTCTAACCTTTGGTCATACGACAGGGCCATGGATCGGATTCCAGCATCACACCCCGGGTACGCAAAAAGCTGCTTGAGGTCCCACATCTGCCATACCATGACAACTCCATTGTCTCCACCTGTAAGCAGATACTGTCCATCTCGACTCAGCTGAATTGCCTAAGGGGAAATCACATGGATATTTGTCAGATAAATAGGTGTTGCTCTTATTTCGCCTCTTTTACTTTCATAAGAATTTTTATATTGACAGCTGAATGTCTAGGGAGACACAGTATCAATACAAGCTTGGGGAAGCAACATTATTATGTTATTCTACACAGCAACAGAATTAACATTATTATGCACAAGTCTCTTTAATACATTAGGTGTCATTAGTTAAGTTTTACCTCACCTGTGATTTATTCCATATTCCAAAGATCAAATATGAGGTCAGCTAAATAATTTTACTCTTCTAATTAACTAGATTTACAAGATCCAGCAGCACTGGCATTAAAGTAGAGTACCTGGCATTCCCCTAAGTATCTTAATACTAGCCTAGCAGAAGTTACCCTCCTTTTCTCTCTGGCAAAGATCTGAATGATGGAGGGAACTGAAATGTTACAGAAATTACCAGAATTAATTTAGACCAGAATTTTTAGATTCCTGTTCTGGATTAATTAGGTACTGATACACCTCTCTTAACAGAGACTGGATTTCCTTTCACCATCTATCCTGAAACCTCCTGCCACAAGTTCAATGGTTTATACGCTGATTTTACATGGATCATGGGAACTAATGGCAAGTCTACATTTGAAATCTTTATTTGGGATCCATATCACAGGGAAAGATTTGATACCATCGGTTTTCACAGTGAAGAATTCTTGAAACAGGAGCCTTCAATCTATTTTGACATTTCTTGTGTGCTATTGGAAAGAACAATGACACATACTGAGTATATGGAAAAAATGCAACTTTCCTCAGTTTCCTGATATCTGTACCAGATGATACTATCAGATATTAGGAAGACTGGAAGCATGAGAAATATTTCTTAAAGAGAGATTTTGCCAGGGTGAATAATTCAAAATGTTGTTTAAGAAAACTGAACTTTAAATTTTATTAGAATAAGAGATACCCCATGGGGCCAGACAGATCATGATCCATGTTGTATCACTATCAGTGGCAGCAAGAGATGCTGTGAGGTGGCCACTCTACAGTCCCTTCCCCTTGTGCTCCTCAGCACCCACAATCACTGGATCAGGAATATCAGGATGTACATCTCTCTCCATTCTCTTTAGTATCCATTCATGGACATGCTGCCCAAGAATTTTCTTAATCTCTTTTCGGAACCTGCTTATGCCTTCCGTGGAGAGAGAGAGAAAAAAAAAATTAAAAAAAATTTAAAAAAAATGGCAGATGTTCATTACAAAGCAAAATAGTTTTATCTGGTTTGAAGTGATCCTACTAGTTTCAATGAGTACCCCCGTAAGTCTCATATTCTGGGGTATCCTGAATCACAGTTCTGCATTCACCTCATTCGTTGCCTTCATCACTCTGTAACACCTTCAGCATCCCCCCGCTCAGAAAACATGAATAAAACTGGTTCCCAACACCTTGCTCCCAACGGCAGTCCCTGGAAGACCCCATTGCTGACTTTTCCAACAGCAATACCAAGATCTTAGAAATCTTTTCAGTAAGGGTCTTAGCAATTACTACTACAGTGATCTGGTAGAGTATAAAAGTTCTCCTGAAAGGAAGACCCCATCCTGCTGCTGTGCAGAAAATAAACTTAAGTAGTAGATGATACCAGATCCTCATTTCAGAGCTTCGTTCTCCAGCTGTCTGGGAAAACAGAAGAGTTCATACAGTTTTCAAAAAAAACCCAAACCAAAAAGCTGAATGAATTCTGTCATGTGGAATGACATCAGCACAAGCTAGCAGTGAGATCAAGACCATTAAAATGACAGTTCGGACAATTATTAATAACTCCTGTAAGCCCAAACCTTTTCCTATACTCTCTCCTCCTGTTTCCAGATGCTTCTTCTCAGTTCTTTTTCTGACTTTTGTTCCCCAGCTTGACTTCTGCTTTTCCCTTCTCTGCTGTCTACTTTTATTTTTGTATGCAATACCTGGCACAGCAGCAGCCTATCATCCTTTTCATTTGAGCACAGAGAACCATGACAAAAAACTTTGCTATTTGTTTGCTGGATCATTTTCTGTTATCAAAAGCAAAATAAGGAACTATGAAGCACTATTACCTAGTATTAAACTCCCGATCCTACCTAACTCTTTGCTCCATTGCTCCTACTTCCAATTCAAATTTTTGCTTCACTTCTTTCTGCCTTTTCTTGTCTTCCCCCAGTCTCTGACAAGTTCCTACATTCCCATCTCTACTTCTCTGTTCCTGTTGCTCTTGCAAACGTTTCTTTGATTCTGTCCTTCATTCCGTCCTCAATTCTGCTCTTCTTTCTCCTTGTCTTTCCCATCACCCTCTTCCCTTCCTCATCCAGGATCACCTCATCTCATTTCTTGCCATGGCATTTCTGTGCACCTCACTGTAGGGGATGATTGGTTGCAGGGGAAAACTCCGCATCCCTGGGCTGCAGATGTTCAATACAGAATGCAGATGCTAAACCATATCTACTGAATGCATTTACGCTGAGATTTGTGATTCAGCTAAATTTGGGCACCTTTTCAACAAAATAGACGTTCTTCATGCCAGGACTAATTCGTGATAAACTTTAGTTTCCTGACTGAAGGCATGCAGCCACAAACCTTTTCAATAGAACAATGTAAGAACGGAGGACATTCAGAGCAATGTTCTACACACGTTCTACAAATAGATTGATCCACTGTAACTAGAAACACTGTCACTGGAAGGCAAGGAAATTGCCTCAAGATGATAGTCTACAAGCAGAATTCCAGCTCAAAGAGTTAAATTTAGGAAACAGTAAAAAGAACTGAAGATTAGATCTTGCAACCATTTCTCTCTGTGCTGAAGTCTGCAAGTATTTTGACATTTGCAATTCCTGCTTCTACATTTTTTCATTATGCAAAACTTGTAACATACTGTGATTTTAAATTCCCCAGGAAAAGGAAGTTGTTGGTGTTATAACATACAGAATTGATACAGTGCATGCACCACAAAAATGGGAGAAACTGAAACACAAAAATGTTACATTCATGCAACATTAAAGTGTTTATACAGGCTGCTGACAAGCTTAGAAACCAAAATATACAGTCTATGTAAGATACTGCTTCGTGAACAGCAATAATTGAAGTCAGACATACTGCACATCTGTATTTTTTTGTATTGCTATCCTCTATCACTTTGATGCCAAACATAGCCTTTAAGAATTATATGAAGTGCAACATGTACATTAAAATAGATTTTCTATAGGTGACTTTTATATTATCAGTTTTGAGTGCTTACTGCAACAACTCCCAAGCAAACAGAATGAATCACATTGCTAAAATTTTATTTCACACAATAACTTTAAAATTAACATAACTGAAATACAAGCATATACTGTGAACAAAATATTGTAACACTGAAAAAATAGATGATAAACCTATTCCAGCTGTGTTTTGAATTATGATGACAACAAGTACATGTAAATTTAGAAACAATACAGCTGAATATATGGGGGTTTTTTCAATGATATCTAACTATGGCAAATTGACTACTAACCAGGGTTAGAGTTGACTATTCTGAGCTGAAGATTCTCCCGCAAAATAAAACGAATGTTGCAATCATAACTTGTTTCTGTGATTGTTCCTACCAGCCTACAAAAATATGCTGAGCACCTCTCACAGCACAGCCCCAAGGAGCTTGAAAACTCATTTAGATTCTGTCTCAGAAGAGTATAGTAACTCTGTAAGATATAGGTAGAAAACAAACTGAGATAAGACTATGAAAATTACCTAGGACTTGCACACACTGAGAGGATGATCATGAGATCTAACATACACCACACAATTATTAAAAAGATTATTCATTAGAAGCAAAAATCAATATGGGGTGGTTTTTTCTCTTTAGCAATGGCAGTCTCCTAAGGGTATTTTCAAATTGCAATGAAGACCGTGACAAATAATTATTTGCTACACTTATAAAATTCAGCTGATGAAAATCCATTAACCTTATGGTCATGGTTCACTTGAATTTTATACTTGAGGCTCTCACTGAAGAAATGCTATATTAAAAGGCAAATTAAAGCCATTAATCTTTAACTCTTCCACTACCTGCAAAATGCAGGGGGGTTTGTGATCTTTTGATTAAATAAAGTATAGGCTTTGAACCCTTACTAATACCTATGCAATTTTACTAAGTCATTGGCTTGTCATGAAGACAAGATGTTGATTTATTTATTTTTATTGTTTATTAATAAATTTCTCAGCCACTTTCCTATATATATATGAATGAAGGCATGAATGGAAGAAAAAGGTCACCCTGTCAACATTTCAGTTTCAGGACATGCCCTTCAAGATTTAACAAATGAAAGGATGCTTTTACTCCCAAGTACTCCAACTGGTATAGAAGATGACATGAATCAATTTTACTGTTCTGCTTTTCCCCAGCGTAGTTTATCTCTGATTCTGCTAGGTATGAAACTGAAACAACTCTGCAACTAATCTTTCTCACAACACGAGCTTCAGACTCTCAAATAATCCCCAAAGCACATGATTTCAGCAGTGTTCTAAAAGCTACATTTCTGACTTGCATTTCCTTGAAAAGTCTCAGAACTTTGCACAAATCCCTTTTAACATCTCAGATTTTTGAAAGGCAGTGCTTTGTAAAAAGGCAGAGCTGACACTGTGACAGCCCTGGCTTACAGCAGCAGGAGTCTTGTGGGCACTTCCACATTTCAAAACAGACTCAGGAAAGGAAAATAAATTGGTTCCTCTGGGTGAAACAGCACACAGTCTTTGTTTAGGGTAAAATAACTTTCCTTCTCAGAACAAGCAGACTATTTAGAGTTAAGTTATTCATTAAGATATCTAAACATTACAAGGTAGATGTAGTGCGATATGTTTAAGCTCTGCTGAGCAATACAGTATTTAAAATAACAACAGGTGGAAGGCATTGATTAGACTTTGAATTTCCCCAGAGCGTCTGAAATTTTTCTAGCAGTTTTCTAGCACAGGAATACAAGAAGGAAAATCAGAATGGTGTTCCAAACATCACTACTGAAAATGGCTTATTTTGTCAATAACATTCTGAAATACAGGTCCCTAACGTCAGAAGAAAATAGAAACTAGAATTTTACATTATGGATTGAAGGCTTACTACCATAGGAAAATATAAACTAGAATTTTACATTAGAGATTCAACACTTACAACCCCTTCCTTCCCTTTTCTATCCTCAAGCAAAAACCAAAGAAAAGCATTTGTCAGCACAGCTCATGGGTAGGTACTATTCATTTTAAAGGCCTCTACTTTAATCACGGAGTTGCCACTTGCCATCTAACATGATATAGTGCAGAAGCACTGGGAAAGACGGTGTAGATTGTTTAAGCATAAAGCCCAACTGAGACCACTGGGAGAGAAGGAAAACAAAACAAAACAAAATAAAACCCAAACCGCTGTACATAAGTAATTCTGGCCCACAGAGAGCGGAACTTCCATTGCCTCTAGCAATGTCCCTAAAGCTGGGGGTACTGACTGAAACACTACAGAAATTGTTTTAGCTGGCAAGGGATTTCTAGATATTTTACAGATTTGCTGGTCTAGCTGACAACATAATCATAACTGAAAGTGACAGATTATCAACATTATTGTAAAAAGCGAAAACACTGTGATATGTACTTGCTTTATGGAAAGAACTGAGATGGAGAGTAGCCTGAAAATCTCAAAAGCATTTGTACAAGCATAGCTAAAGGTACAGTTTCGGAGAATTGAAGAAAGATTAAAAATTGAAGCAATAATCTACACTAGTTTGGAAAAATGGCTTAGGACAGAAATATACACATTTCTACTTCATTTCCTCAGCCTCAGATCCACACTTGTGGCTGCCATAGTACCCAAAGATCAAATGCCCTCTCCTCCCCTGCAGACAGCGCTCTCACTATGGAAGAGAGACCTACACAGAGAGTTATTTTTGCATATTCCACCATCAACGTATCTGACCTTTTGAAAACATAGGGCTACTGGATTAACTGAATACCGTGCACAACAGAGTTTTGCAGGTTTTAAGAAGAACATACTGAACTACACTGGAGACTTAAATGGTAATGGAGCATTCACTGTTCAATGCAAGTTCTAAAACTGAAATAACAAAGACTAAAATTCTTTCAAATATATTGACACGTTCTTAAGAATTAATATGAATTGAGTCAAGAGAAGAACAGGTGCAAATTTTAAAATGCTCATAATTTTGCACAACATCTGAAAGAATTTAAATAATTCTGTAAAATGAACATGAGGACGAAGAGACATTTTCTTCCTGAAATATCTAAGACAAATAAAGGAGAAACATTCGAGGTTTTTCAACTCAAGAGAACATTGGAAATCCCAGCAGACAAGTTGCTGAGCTGCTCCATCAGATCACAAAAGTCAGCTTGGAGGTGTAACACTGCTATATGCTTACAACAATAAAAGTCTCCTCTGACTGATGTTAAATAGTTAAACAGTTTTATGTAGGAAACAGTTCTTTACTGCAAGGATGATCGAGCACTGGCAAAGGTTGTCCAGAGAGGCTGTACAATCTCCATCCTTGGAGATACTCAAAAGCAATCTGGACATGGCCCTTGGCAACTGGCTCTAGGTGGTCCTATTTGAGCATTCTCCCTTCCCTTCCCTTCCCTTCCCTTCCCTTCCCTTCCCTTCCCTTCCTTTCTTATTCAAGGAAAAAGTGGGGATATTTTTAATTCAACAACAGTATTCTTTTGACGTTTCTGCATCACTGCAGCATAGCTGGCAGGTTCTGCTCTGCTTCACAGGGACTATTTCATAGTAACTGTCAAAAGACTTGCAGTTTGTATTATCAAATAATTTCCATAAAACCATAAGCTTAAAATGCCTTCTGCATAGTTTTGGACTTGCTCCATGTCTCTTGCAGCTAAAGATGTGGAACCCCCTTGACTGCTCAGCAAATGCCAGAGACTTTTAAGGGCTAAAGAGTTGAAATATGCCTATAAAATTCCTGAAGCTCAACAGAACATATGCTATCTCAAGCTAAGATGAAGGTATGCAGGCAGAGATGCCAAAAAAGAGAAAATCAACATCCAAAACAGCCTGTCCAACAACCTTCTGCCTTCATATTGAAAAGCAAAGTAGCCCGACTTCTCCTGGTCAACGATTAGTAATACTTGTATTCTTCAATCCAAGCAAATGCCTAGAGGGTATTCTTTAGTATACGAACAGAGTTACTCTAAAATTAAAACCAGGACTATTAGGAGTACCTCGTCCCCCTAACTACATTTTTTCCAGAATGCTGCTATTATGGTCTGGTACCATATATTTCTATGGCCTGGCTACAGAAAGAAGCTCCACAAAACTCCCACATTGATAAGTTTTCCTGATATCGGAACTGACAGTCCTTAGCACACATTTGTGTACACTCACCTTTATCTTGTCATCTGTTTCCATAGTGGCTTGAAGTCTCCCATTCACACTGAATACACAGAAGACGCCATTTTCGTAATATATGACACAGTGGCCTTCTCTTGAAGCTTGAATAAGTTTTGGTCTCAGGCAGTTTGCAGGACCTTCTAATGTTTCAGGACCTTCTAATGTCCTCAGTAGATCTCCATTCATAGAATGTATGAGACATGGTCCTTCTAATGAGACAGAATAAAATCTCTAGTTACTGATTTACATGCTCATTTAAAGAATATATCAAATAATAAGTAATTACTTTTACTTTTACTTTGGTTATCACCATTATAATACATTATAATGATTATTATTATACCATGTTTAAGTGGAAAGCCTATGACTTTAAGTCATAGGGTGTCAGAGAGTAAAACGAACAGCTTACCCCTCAAAAGCTTTGCATTAAGGTATTTTAGAGCAAAACTAGTTAGAGACCTAACAGATATTCTTTTGTGGATTTCCTTTTAAAACCGGTACTAGTTAACTTTGAGGGCACAAAAATAAATGTACTGAATCCTACAATCACATTTTCAAAATACAAAGACACAGAGGTAAGTATAATGAATTTACACATGTAGGTGTTCTAAAAGTGTATATCCAGAGAGCAGTGGTCAGTGGCTTAACGTCCAAGTTGATATCAGTGACAAGTGGTGTTCCTCAGGGGTCCATACTGGGACCAGTACTGTTTAATACGGTAGTACTCAGCAAATTTGAGATGACACCAATCTGAGTGGTGCAGTTCTTGTAAATGTCTGAATAAAAAGAGGCTTCAAATTCTGTAGCAACTAAAACAAGGTTTGAAATAAAACCACCATGAAGTTAATAAATTCTGGCACCTGAGACCACATTCTTTTTTGCATTAGGATTATAGCTTCATGAACAGAAAGAAATGACAACAGCTACCTTACCTTTTGAACCACTTATTACCAGGCCAAGTTCAGCACAAATGGTAGCACAGGTGATCTCATAGTCATGTCCTGTCAAAATAGCTCGAGGAGTTGCAAAATCACCTTCAATGAAAAAATAATAAAAGCAATCCTTGGTTACAATCTATTTCTAAAATCACTGCTTTCAATCACTGAAGTGTCTTCAGTTTCCTTGCTCTTTGAGTTCATGTTCCCTACAAATCACTTCTATGCTACTGTTCGTGTATGGTTGTTCTGTACTCCTATCTACATAGTACAGCAGCAGTCTCCTATAGGAATTCAGCCTGCATATTTACTAACGCACATTAGTATAAAAGTCAGATGAGTAGTAAAAACAAATAGAAATTGGAAAGCACAGACACGCATTTTCCCTTCCCTCCATCTCCCCCCTTTATTTTTTTGGTGGAGGAAGAGATTGAAGTCAATTGCTGCTTGTAGACACAGAAGTGTCACTATGACAGGTACCAAGAGGAGACAGCTACAGTGCCTGAAGATGAAGTAAAACATCCATTGACTGATTTTGTTTTATTCTAGTAACAGTGTTGAAACCTCAGCCTGATGTCTGGTTCCTTGTAAGATGTGCAACTTGGTATGTAATCAGAGTGAATTTCAGATGAGTTTGCAAAATCAAAACACCCAAACCCACCATTAATTACTGCTGTTCCTTTTAGACATTTCCCTGCAACAAGAACAAATAAAACTTAATTTTTCTGAGGTTCTCTTTGTAATCAAACATACGTGGATACCATAAAGAAAAGGAAATTGTACCATTGGCACATCTAAAGAAAAAAAATTCTCTGGGTCAAGACACAGAAAGAGTAAGCAAATGCTATAAGCTCTTTAAATAGTTTTATATCTTCACTCACAGGTCATTCTCTGGATCACCCTCTTCAAGAGTTCCATTTCATGGAAATCATGTAATTTTTGTATTACCATATAATTAGTTAATTCATAGCATTTTATGAAGCATTTAAACTCTAAAGAATGTATCTTGGGCAATTTTATCACGTAGTTTTAAAAAGTATTAGAGGAGGTTTTAGGCAGCAAGGAATAATTTCACTTCACAATAAATGATGATATGTAAGATATGTAATATTGATAATTGTAATAATGATGATATGTAAGATAGGTAATATTACAAGGCAGTAAAGCAGTGTAATATCAAACTTTCCTCACTTCAAAAACAGGAGACGGTTTTGCAAAGAGACAGAGTAATAACAAGGCAAACTGACTCTTTTTTTTTTACTCAGGTAGCATCAAAACTATATTTGGGCTTGTAAATTTTCAAAATATAAAAATAGCATAATGTCATTAGTTTGTCCATGTAGAGCCTTAACAGTACTAGCAACACTGGTACTGGGTCGTCTTAGAAATTATGGGAATATATTAAAGCAGGTAAGTATCCAGACACTGCGGGTGTACAGTGAGAGACTTCTGCGGAACAAGAAGTGTAGATCCGGGCTTGCATAAAGAAGGGCTTAGCTTACTCTCAGTATTTTACATTTTTACTCAGACCATTTGCAACACCTCCCAGAATGTCCATGTAGCTGCCACATTCAAATGGCTTTTTAGAAAAAGTTGGTTATCATCCACGAGAAAGTATCAAAGCAAGGATTTTGACGTTTCAAAATTTCATTTATTCTGTTACTGTTATAATCTATCATTTATATCCACAATACAAAATTCTGAAAACTAAATAAATCTGTTTCTTCTTACATATATACACTACATATATGTGTATATATACCCACAAATATGGATATATGTTATCAGTATAGTAAATCCAAAAATGCTTTGGAACATTTTAAGGTATCTCTTAACAGAACAACTTGCTGAATTGTCCCTAGTCTCTTACTAAATAATAATTAAAAGCAATTGCTTTTGTTTTGTATAATATTTGGCACACCACACTCAAACCCAGGAAGTACAGCAGACAGCTCAGAAGCAAAGGAAAAACTCCTAACAAATTAGAAGCATAAGGGTAGACTTAATGACAGCTAGGTACTTCTCAGGTGACTGATCCTATGAATGCTCACAAACCTTGTAGAGAAAGTTTGTTGAACTTTCCTCACCTAAACACGGGCAGGCATCTTAGAAGATTCAAAAACGAACAGTGTGTAGACAAGCCACAAATTCGCAGCTTTAGGGGAAAATATAATAGTAACCGTAACACTCTTATCATCCAGTAACAATTTAATTTTGTTGACCCAATACTTTCTTCCTGTTGTCACTACACCATAAAAGAGGAGGGAGCTTTGTGCATTTAAAGCTCTTGTTAGATTGTTTTCTTTTAAATGAGCTGCCTACATTAGCAAGAGTCTAGAATTCTGGTTTTATTACTTTATTTTGCTTTCTTTTGCTTTCCAAAATTGCATTTAACAAATACTTGCACAGATCAACAAAGAATTAATCTAATTATGTACTACACATGTTAATGAAACTTTTGAAATCAGAGAAGTTTTAAATGCACAATGTTGTAGCGGAGATAATGAATAAAAGATGTTTGAGTTAGAAGGACTTATTATCAGCAATGTCCGAACACATTTTTAGGAGGTGCAGATAAACAAAATCCTTATAGTAAACTTACACCAGCTACATTACTGTAGGCTTTACCTATGTTAGGCTGCCAGTAACTACATACATAAAATGCAGGAGATTCTTAAAATAAGAAAAACAAGAAGTATCTGAAGTATCTACTAAGCGTATATATTCATCATAGTCAGCAGAAAAGTAAAGTTACATAAGTAATGCTCGCAGTCTTTTTAGAATTTGGACTTCAAACATAGTAGAGCATATATCTGCAGGTGGCAGGATCAGTGTTTCATAAATTATATGGGCTGTTTACCAAATTACATTTGTTCTAAAGAAATGTTTTAATGCAAAACAAAAATCACCCCACAACAAAATACACATACACCCCACCAAACAAACAAGCAAACTCAAACGAACAAACAAAAAAACCCCAACAAAACACAGAACAAATCTGAATGGTATCTTAAAGAAATTAGGACTTGAATAAATACTGTAAAAGAGGAGTCCCGTGAAAAGTCAGGCTGACTCTTTTGATAAGAATGTCAAGTATTTAGGGGTTTCCAAGCCTCTGATTTTCCAAATAATGGGGTCAACTTAAAAGCTGGTCGTAGAGCAGAACAGATTTCTTTAAAAGCTTTTAAACTGTTATTGCTTCAGAAGATTGTCATGGTTTTCAATAATGCAAAGAGAAAATTTTATTTTGTTGCTGGTTTAAGGGGCACCACTTCAGACTTTTCTAAATTGTTTTAGGGGAACCGGCTTGCAGACCTTTTGAAAAGCTGGGGAAGTGACTTCAAAGGGAAGAGAGTCTTTGTCCGCTAAGCAGGTTTACGACCACTGATGCAAACCCTAACTAAGGACTGAAAAGAATACCCAGTGCATCTTTATGGAGATCCTTAAGGAAGATGAACAAGTCAAATGAGATTAAAGATAGCTCAAACCCTAGCACTAATAACCAAGACACAACAGTTTTACGGATGTGCTTTTCTCAGGACAGTGTATAATAATAACCTTAGTCTATACCATTGCTGGATTGCTACTTGACGTTGAACGCTCTAAGAATCTTAATGCCACATTCACATTGCAATAAATATCGTCAATGATTTAATTAAGTCACAGGAGGGATGCGTAAAGTTATTTCCCAGTAATGGACAGAATACTTCACCTTTACAGTAACCATTCAAATTAGTTCAAAAGAACTCTCCTACATTCCAATAAACAATTTCTGCAAAGCTGTTTTCCCATAGAAAATAGCATAAAATACCACTCTTCCTTAAGTGACTAAAATACATTTTAAATCACAGTATTTAAGCTTCAAAGATAAAAGAAGAGCACATGATATCATGTCAGCTTACAGTGATATTTCAGTGAAAAAAATGTTAGGCGTTTGGAAACTACGTTTAAAAAGGAACAGCAGGATTACAGCAAAATCAAAACATACTTCTAATTTAATGACATTCAGAAGAAGATACACTTTCCTGGCTCACAATAAGTTGTTTTGTATTGCTGGGTCTTTCTCCACTATTTTTTGCAGCTTTGGTGACGTTACAAAACAAAACAGGATCATGGCATTTTAAACCCATCAGTAAATTCCTAAAAAGACCGCTTTCTGTATTTTCCATACTAAGCTGTAAGAGCTGAGCCAAACATAGGAATTCATTTAAAGAAAAATATCTTCCTAAAAAGAAATCAAACTAGAGATCAACTGAAAAACTCACAGTGAAATACAAGATACTCTGCCTACTATTTCTGAGTGAGATAATATTATGCAACACATTAAAAGATAAAATATCTGAGTATGCTCCTTATGTTTTATGCTGAGAAGCCAGTTAATTATGATAAGTCAGAGACAGCCAAACAGTGATTTCTAAATTATTATTCTATGATTGCAGAGGCTGTAGGGCACCTCTAAATGGCAAATTAATTATGTGATTTTATGTCAATATAAAATCTGATTTAAATGAAGCATCAGTTAATCTAACTATCCTTGTACATACCTCTTGCAAAAATAAGTGATTTGAATACTGTCATCAGCCAAACCAAATTATATATGTAAGAGAAGTCTTCTAAAAATCATTTTACAAATTTCAGAGTTTTTGAAGTTGCTTCATATGAGAAAAATTAAGGAAAACAATAAAAGATTCGAAATAAATTTCAGCAGTACTTACAGAATATATGACATTTGAACTAAGTGCTTTCAGCAAAACGTAAGTAAATCGAGAAAACTTATTTGCTGCTAGGCTTCTAAGTTGATTATATAGCAAGTTTCAGAGTTTAGTTACATCAAAGTGATGACTGTTAAATATTACATAAAGTCTGTATATTAACATTATTTAGAGATTGCACAAAATGAACATTTAAATAACAGTCAGTTGGTTCAAAACTCAATTCACTGGCACAAAAGGCTAGTTCTTTGATGGATGCGAAATCTTACTAAAGCAGTACCACACAATAGTACTGAAGTATTCCTAAAACTTCAATTTGATTAATTTTTCCTTTGTAAATATGCATTTTTATTTAACAATGTAATCTTTTAATATTATATCAGAACTTCATTGTTGTCCAGTTCTTCACATGACACTTATCAGCATTTCCTCTAATTCCTTCAAACTACTTTCTACCTGTTCAAACTTTTTAACAACAAAAAGTACAACCTTACCCTTAAATGCAAGTTTTGGTTTTGCAAAAAACACTTTGACTGCACATTTTGTGCACTGTCTTTGAACAATATCATTCAACCCTGAAGCAAAAGCTGAAAGCATAAACGGAGAAGATGCTATAGTGTCGTTATATTTGTTCAGTAAAGAAAAAAATGTTAGATTTATCTTGTAGAACTCATTTCATTGAATATAACACAGAAAAGGCTTACTGCACGCCTTCCCACAGTCACACTATGTGATAAGTGACTAACATTTATCCAATGCCAATGTCAAGGGAATACGTTCACTATGTTTTCAAAATAAACACAGTGAAGAAAAAGATTTAACAGGCCTTCATGAACTGGATATTGCAATTCAGATTTCAAAAGTCAATAATCCCCAGCCTCTTAATTCATAGACCATGTGCAATGGGAAGCTTTCTGGAATGAGTTCGCTCTTACTGGGGAAGTCCTGGAAGTCATTCAGCAGGACTCCTCCCACTGAACACAGACCTTTTTGAAGCCCCTGGAAAGTATCTGCAGGTGAATATTCAGGGTCAGTGTACAGTAATATTTTAATATTTGCACCATCCTGACTTCATAAACTGCTACTTAAATGTAAGCTTTGAAGTTTTAAATCACCGTCATTTTTGTTTGAGAATGTTCTAAAACAGCTTTATGAAAGGGCTTTTTTTGTTTATGCTAAAAATAATCTATTTTCTTCATATTTCTCTCTTGTGGTTTATAGTCACCATTATCCCATTACCTAGTGAGTCCAAGAATAAAAACAACAAACCTCAAAAGAAAAGGAAAAAACCTATCAAGCAATTATTTTAGTCAGAAATAGCACCTACTGCGGAATTGTTCTAAGATAAAAGACACCTTACAAGATGTTGAAACTGCCTGCTAGTTGAAACTTACATAGCATTTCGTACCTTGGTCAGAAATTAGGAGATGAGAGGTTTCGTATGAGAAATCAGGTCATTTTGCCAGTTTTTAATTCGTTTTTCTATTAAAATGCTATGTTAAATTAATCTATTTTTGTTTAAAGTAATAAAAACGTATTGTTGCAAAATAATACTATTCCATAACAGCATGTATAGAAATCTGTGCATTAGCTATTTGATTGGTTTTGTAAACGTAATTTCAAATCAATGCACCAGCAGTGTACTGCACTAGATAGATGCTTACCACCTTTTCCTATCAATGTAACTGGGAATACTGATGGCATACACCAAGTCCAGAGTATACATAAATTAGTTGAATTCTCAAAAGTAAACGGGTTAAACCAGATACTTTTTTAATGAAGCAAGCCATAATTCTAATTACATATAGTATTCCTGTACTCAGTAGAGTAATGCTTCCCTCTGTGATACTAGTGTTAAGGGAGGTTAGATACAGAAACCTTTACACTACCTGGTCAGGACTATTGTGTTGACCAAATAATTTTTACAATATTTAAGTTGGTAATTTTATTCTAGACTATAAATTATTACACATTCTGCATTACTCTGTTCTGTCTCACATGGTATAGGCTTTGAACTGAATGGTTATTTTTCCCATCAACCAAACAAGGTAAATAAATGTGATATATTAGTACATCATCCCACCACTATGCATATGGTCCACATTAAGCTTGTATTCATTTACCATATGAATACAATTCATTTTACCACATCACCTATTACTTAAAAGTTGTAAATATAGCATTGTTTCTCCTGGAACTCAAAGGTCTGCATTACATCATGAAGCACTAAAGGGCCTCATCCTTCTGGAGAACTTCATGCATATAGTTCTAGCAACATCCAAAGCTGGATACTGCCAAAAAAGCAGCATCCAAACTCTTTGTCTGTTTCCAGTCTCGACATGCACACTGCCTTCACCTGCATCTGGATTACGCCTCAAAACTTGCTCTGCAATGTTGCTTCCCAGTACTTACTCTGACAAATCCTGAAACATAATCTCTCTTAGCCAGTTGAAAACAAGCATACAGATGCTACACTTAACACTGTAGGACATATTTTCAGCCAAACCAAATATTTATAGCACACAAACTTACATGCTCACCAGTGCAAAATCACTACGACCATTTAAATGCTCTCTGAACCGTCAGTGAGCATAATTGCAAGTTCTTTCAATGAAGACCTTGCCCTCATCTCTATCTATGACATGACTTTCTTGACACTATATAAATACAAAATTACATCGCTTACGCAATATCATTGCAGATTTCCAGATATATTAATACCAGAATTCATCCACCTGTTATACCTCGTATTTTTTTCTGTTTAAATATTTGGAGGCTAGAACCATCATTTGTATGTGATTTATAGAGTACTTGGAGGAATGAGGCCTAAATCTCTTTGAGGTATCAATGTGGTACAGTTTAAAAAAGAAATGACAGTGACCTTTTGTAGCTGTGTTATTTAAGGCTCTGTTCTAAATTCATGCAGATAGTCCCAATACTTGCTGCACTGGCTACAGTGGTGCCCTGCGAAGACACAGGGAATTGCAGGACCAATTACAGAATCCAGGCCTCTATCCATTAAGCTTTCATGAGGCTTTCAAGATTAACATCAAATAATGAAATACATTTTAGGTAGAAGAATATTTAGTGGTTGCTACCCTTTTCAAAACATGTAACTCATACTTTTTGATTCCTTGTGGGTCTTCTCTATGAATAAAAAGAATTGAATTTGACTTACAACAGGAAAACAAAGATTTAATATGACACTTGCTAAAGTTCTAGTAAACCAGAAAAAAAGTATTCTATTTCTTTTTAGAGTCCCACTTAATAAAACACTCCTGACCTATCTCTATTTCAGTTCATACATTAACCTTAAATTAACATTGTATTTTCTCATTATGATGTTAATAAAAAGGATAAAAATTATACTAAAAAATATTTCCCTCCTCCCCCACCCCAATATATGAAAAAATATATTTAAAAAACATTTTACTAGGCAGTGCTTTGGAGAATCAGTCTCAATATCAACTTTCAACTCAATGCCAGCAGATGGTGCTACAGGATTCTCGCTGTATATACAATATTGTGCTACTCTGTCCAGCCATTTTTGAGAAACAAAGAATATTTGTTATGTGTGCAGTTAAACAGTGTTAAAATATCATTGAATAACTTACCGGCTTTTGTTTGAAGAAGGACTCACACAATAATATAATGTATGTAGGAGTGAAAAATAAATGTGCCATTGAACACAAATAGGAGCACATGCAGGCTGTTTTTAAACTCTCAGTGCTCTCACGAAGCAACACTCCTTAACAGACTGACTAGTGAACGGCATCTATAGACTTACTAGCTACAGCAATTCCAAATGTATTTTAGTATTTGGAGGCTCTACAAATTTTTAGCTGTTACGGTAGGCCACCCTTTGACAGAAATTAACAATAATAGCAGAATTTCCATTACTAACTAACATGATTATTGATTTATGGAGATTCTGATATCCCTATTACCTAGCATGATAAATGCAAAAGAGAACATTGGCAGATATGATGTTTACAACTACTTTCCAACTATTTTTTTAAGAAAATAAGCTGTCATGCAAACTGCTGCCAAAATTTACTTTTTAGGAAATAATCGTTACAATTCTAAACCAAAATTTTGCTACAAACATTCTTTAGAAATGTGGAACCATATCTTCTCTATTATCTTTGGTTTTGAAACTGAAAATAAAAGTCCAGATCGTGCAGACACTTGGGAACCAAGATGTAGGTTAATTCAAGATGATGAGGGGGGAAGGCAAAGAGGGTTTTTTGCAGACATATGGCCTCCTTGAAATCAGTGTGACTATTCAGTGTGCACAGAGGCAAGCATGTATGCAAATCTTCACAGAATTCAAGTTTACAGGGTTAGTGTAGCTGAGTACAAAGAAATTATTACCTATGACATTATTTTTTAATCAACCAACATGAAGATGCTCATCAGGTCATATTTTCAAACTTCACATCACCTGCATTATCCACTTAAATAACTAATTATCAAACAATCACTTAAAAAAGTTTAAATTTTCAAACCAAAAAATGTGTGCAACAGTGGATGAAATACAGATGTTTTATCTTTTGGTATGATTACTAATACAATTAAAACCAATAATTTCCTCAGTCTCAAGTCTATGGCTTTAATTTAATAATAAAGCTAATTGATAAAAAGTCTTCCAGATATTCAAATATTTATTTAGGAATTGCAACTATAAAAAAAAATATAGCTTATTTTAGAAGTAGCTTGGATAATAGCTAGACTGTTCCTTAGCAAGACAGGAAACTGATGATGGAATTTTGAACCCTTGGGGAGATGTTGTATTTTATAAATTGGAAAGATTATATATATTAAAAATGTGTATTTAAGTAAGATATTCAATATGTTAGCAATGTTAAAGGCGTTTAATGAATCCTTCCAGTTAAATCCAGTAATTGTGGGGGGTTTTTAAGTATGAAATCATGTGCTGACATTTACATATGTGCCCTGGTACACAGCTACCCTCCTAAAAGTATTTAATTTCTCTAACACACTTCAGAAAACCTGAATATAGTACCCTCTAAGAAGTATAAAACTATGCAATGAAAGCACGTCTACAATCCTCATGATGCAAATGTTGTACATACAGAGAGTAACATTTTCTAGTTTTATGGGCTAACATAAAAGAGGTAATATAATTTGTTTTATTCACATATGTGTGGAAGATCAATGCAATAATTCAGAAGAGATCACATTAGTATTTGTAGTAGTAACATAGTTATACACACACTGTATTTTATTAGTACTGGATATATTTATCAATTAAGCCTTAATTTTATTAAGCAAGACGAATTTCTAAATTAGATATATTTTTGGGTTTTGAAAACAGGAAAACTACAAAATAATTCTAGAAATTTTGAAAGCAATAGGACAGTCTCTTCATATTCTATGAATATAGTACAAGAAAAGTAGAAAAGTGCTTTATCTTCACCTTGACTACAGAAATGCCTACCATTTATAAGCACAAACTGTTTTATAAGCACAAACGATACTAAGACAAATTCTTCACTGTACACCTCCCCTTCAAGAAAGTACACCCAGACAAAATAATTACAGTGACAAACCAAAAACTTTTAAGACATGGATTGACACTTGCTAATCTGATTGGCCTCTACCTGGTAGGTATAGGTGAGGAATCATCAAGAAGGAGGGTTGGAGGAAATGGGATTTTTCAACTACAAACATGTTTGTTGGTAAAAGGATACAAGTATGTGCATAGCAAGCAATTTGGTGACAATTTTTAAGATATAAGCAACAGCTAGAGATGGCCTTCTAGATATGATTATAAGCAATATAGCAAAACAAATCAAAGACATGGTGGTAAAAGGAACTCATATGAAAGTGGTGAAGACATGAGATTGTTCAATATGCTTCATAATGGAAAAAGCATGGGCAACAATATATTTTTGGAAGTATTTTGGAAAGACGGTTTCAAAAGTTACAGAACGTTCTTCTGTAAGATCTCATGGAAGTTTAGTCTACAGTAAAACAAAGGAAAGGGTAATAAGGATACTAGTGAAAATCACTCTGTTGCAGCAGAAGAATAAGACAGAAAAGATACAAGCTGGCACAACTCTAAGTTCTCCAGTGACTATAAACACAGAAAAAGAAGAAAGCAGAAGATTCAAAATACGAGAGATTTTTCTGAACTAGTGTAAGAGACAAGGTATGAGCAAGCAGGGACAAGACCAGGATAGCCAAACAGATGAGATGCAACTAGCAATGACATCAGGAATAGCATTTGTGCCACGAACACAAAAAATTGTTAAGATGTTCATGAAAAGATGGTCTGTTATTAAGAGCAAGCAATACCAACAGATGATGCCACACATTTGAAAGTATTTCAGTAAAAGTCTTCAATGAAAAGGGCAACTGCAGTCAAGCAACAAACATCAGTAAAAGCAGCAATGAGACCTGATGTCTCAATTAGACAATACCTAAATGAGACAAATGTTTGCAACTCAATTGGCCTGATAATACCGATTTGAGGATACTGTGAAAATTAAACTAAATAATCCCAGAGTTATAACTATTGTTTTAGGGATACTGGGTGAGGTTCTGCAGGACTGAAAAAATGTCTTGTGTTGTTGAAGAAGCAAGAAAAGGAAAATGGAGAAATTAGAGAGTGGTCTGCTTAATTCTGACAAACAGAAAAACCACTGGCAGAACATGTACATATATACACACCCACACTCATTCTTAGAAGGAAACAAGAAGATGAGTAACAGCTGATTTGGATTTGTTATGAACAAGTCGTGTCAGAGCAATATTTTCTTAGAACTGCAGAATAACAGAACTTGTGTTCAGGGAGACATATATTTTGACTTCAGTAAGGACTCTGGCACATGTTTAGAAGGTGTTACTATACATCAAATGAAAATCCAGTTGGAAAGCTATATTCAGAAAGCTATTCATTGTCAAAATGGTAAATGTATCAATGGGCATTCCTGGGCTGTGCACTGCCTAATATTTTCTTTAATGAACAATTTGATAGAATAAGACTGCAAATTGCATTTGTAGAGATGAGTTGCTGCAAGTCTGCTGGAGGACAGGATAAGAATTAAAAATGAGTCCAAATAATCAGAGAATCAGTCTAAAAAGAATATAATTCAAAAAGTTTAAAGACAAGGTTCCACAGGCAAACTACACAGAGGAGGAGAAAACAACTGAGTAGACAGTGGTTCTTCAGAAAGTACTGAAAGTCATATTGGCTCATACACTTAAAGGATTAACAGTCACACTGCTTTGAAACAGATATCCCAAATTATTACTGGAAAAGCTTAAACTGCATTGCTGGGTCTCTCTTGAGGAAGACAGCAATTGAAGAGGACAGGAACAAAACAAAACAAACCACAAAAAAAAACCAAAAAAACAAAAAACAAAAGCAAAAAAGCAAACAAACAAAAAAGAGAACCCAAAAGCACAGAAAAAATCAAGGGTCTAGAAAAATGTGACTTGTGGCAAAAGACAAATAATTGGGTTATTAAATGTAGAAGCAAAGAATTGCAGGTCATGGTAATCCAAATAACTGGAGGTTGTTGCATGGAGGAAATAAATAATCTGATCTTTATGCAAAAAAAATAAATATAAAAGAAATTACAGAATTCACCTACTGCTGCAAAAAAAAAAGAACTGGATAACAGGCTGAACACTGGGAAAAAATTGTTAATGATAGGGCTTGTAAGGCACAAAAACATAGTTGTCAAAGTTTTTAACAGAAGGTTGGACAAACATCAGCCGAGAATGGTTTTGGTGTAGTTAAGCCTTCTTTGGGAAAAGAGAATAGTTCAGGTGATGAAAGCTCCTGCCCACCCTGGTTCCTATGGCTCTGTCATTACAAAGTAAAATGCAATCCCTCAACCTAGGAAATGTCCAAACCCTGAGAGTTGCCACTTGAGCTTCAAAGCCAGCGTGGGATCTGAAAGTGACGGACACCATTTGTATGCAAATGAGTTCTCTCATCTGCTTTCTCCAGCCATCACACGTAGTTCCTCCCTCCCCTTACCCCCCACTTCTCGCCTCCCCTCCACCTCCACTGCATCGGGCTGGGCAACTGCAAACCCCGGTGTATTTCTGAAAAGTACACCACTCTCTCCCAGTAACTTCCACTGCCCTACCACCCTATGCAGGAACAACACCACAAGTCCTGAAGTACAATATCACATCCCCAAGTGGTGCTTTGCTATTAGATGGGAGCCTCTAAATAAGCAAAAGCCAACCTTGGGATAGAGATGACACATGAGCATCAACAGGTACTAAGGGGAGGGTTACATCCTCTCCCTCCTACCTCCCCCACCTCTCACAAACAAGCCACATGCCAAGCAGAGAAAATTTAAAAGGCTCTTACACTATCCAAAGTGACTTTACACCTCCACAGTAATTATGCTAATTAATGTGAACTCAACGTGGCTCAGGGCTATTTTAAAGGACAAAAGTATTTCAGATCCTCTGCTGTGTTCTGCATTATTCCTGGGCTTGGTCAGAAATTGTCCACAGAAACATTTCTGCATCAGAAAAGGCCTGTGCACCGAAGTGAAGTACAAGCCATGCTTCCATATTTTCAAAACCAATTAATTTAGAAAGAAAAAAACCCATACATTTGATCAAAGAGCATGGTAAAATATTTTTTGAATTTCAGGTTTTAATTTGAGAAGGAAAAAAGGACTTAACCTAAATGTAATCAGGCTGTTTTGTGAAGAATAAAAATAGCTTCCAGCAGATGTGTCCTATGAAGCAATTTCATATCTTTGAGATTTAAATTCATCAAATTGGTTTTAAATTGATCAATGCATTTCAGAATTATTAGGGAGAAACTGAACAGACAGTGAGACTGGATAGGTATAATTTCTTTAAGAAGTCAGCTTAAAAGTTAAAAATTAAAGAATGTAAATAATTAATATTTCAGTAACATATTTCTGTTAAACCAAAAACACAGAGAATTTTTCCATACAGTCCAATCGGCCAGAAAGTTGCCCTTGATAAAGACTATCAAACAAAACACTTATTTGCCATGTATGCCCACCTGGCTTGTCAGTTTAAGTACCATTCTATAACATGAATTCATGCAGATAGAGCTCAAGAGCTCAATGCTTCACAAAGTAACAAAACTGAATAAAGGAAACTAGATAAAATGTAACTGGTGGAGTAATGGATGCCCAATGGGGTAGTGTTTTGGGTAGCTTGGTCATGCTAGTGAGTCTCTGCTACAGGAAACCTAGGGAAAAGGAACTTCTCTAACTGAGTGATGTGTATCAGAGGCAACAGGTACCAAGAAAGGAGGAAAGAAATGCTCCTGGTTTAGATTATTTTTGTTGAAACTTCCATGGCATCCTGATTTGGTACAGCGCCATTGGATGCATGTTGCTGTGAAGTAATTTTAAGATGGGAGTTAGAGATGATTAAATAGAGAAAAAAAATAGGAAAGAAGTATCAGCTTTGAGAGTACCTAAAATTCCAATGAATAAGGCTCAGTGAAAGCGTAAGCAAACTATATTTTGAGGTAAAAAAGTCATAAGCTTCAAACACAAAAGACATCAGATAAGTTAAATATCTAGCATTCTGCAAATGGGTGGAAGTTACAGTTGCAGTAACAGGACTCAAAACCCAACAAATCTTGTGGTGCTTTCCATTTCTGACAAAATCAGAAGTTAAGCAGAAACAGCTTTTTTTNAAATTGAACAGAAATGCCTGTAGAAAGCTATTTCTGGGAAAAATTAAACCCCCAGATTACCATCTCTTTGAAGCAGAAACTGTCTGCTACTATACACATGTCTAGGCCTATGCATAGTGCCGTAGGACTCCAATTCATAACAAAAGCTTCCAAGCATGCCATATCACAAAAAAACTACATAATGTCAAATAGTAAACATAGGACCTATTGCATGTCCCTAAAAAGTACAAGTTTAATAGGACTGCAAACAGAGACTTACCAGATAGCTAGTGTTTTATTCTAAACAGTAGTTAAAATAGTCTAGCATTAACTTTGAAAACTGCAAAATTTGAATATGTTAGGACCACAAATTAGAGAAGACAGTCAACAGATTATAACAAAATCTACCTGTTCTAGTTAGATACCAAGTACAAAATCTCAGCATGCGATCTGTTAAGGTCACAAAGGAACATATAGCCTTGAGGTCTTGTTCACAAAGCAGGGAAGCCTGGCAAATACTCAACAAGAAGAACCTTGCAGGGCAGACCAAGGAATCTGCAAAGATGAGCTGCACTTCCAGGCCTTGAAAACAGTGTAAAGTCACACCTACAAATGTTCATTGCTTCACACCAGTAAAATATTTAGGGTTTTCTCCGCAAAAGGGCAGTTCTGCTCTCTAGGATTTACAAGCTGCCTTGACTGTCAAGCTCTTAAGTTCCTTTCAGAGACTTTTTGGAGTTTCCAAGTTCAAAACCTCTGCAAAAATAGTGCAGACCTTGCATTGTTTTTTTCTAAATTGATAGATCACAAAATATGTACACAGTATTCACAGAGATTTTGTCCCTCAACCAAAGACATATTCACTTAAAGACGCTCATAAAATTCTGCTAGCCACAACCCAGAAAAGCTCCCATCTCTTGAATCAGACTGTTGGAAGGATAATGGGGATAAGTTGTGCTGTTCACATCCTCTGCCTGAAGATTCTGCAACCGTGCAAACTGAACTTCTCTATTTTGTGCAATTTTTGAATAGTCTTCACAGTCAACATCAAATAATTTGCAAGTTAAGTTCACATATTCATTCTAATATTAAGTAGCTGTGTTTCTTCAAATCATTCATGGGACGCAATTTCAGTCAAAACTTCTCTTTTTTTCAAATTCAAATAACTCCAGTTGAGTAACAGATTGAGGATGAAACATAGAAGTTCACCAAAGTGATTGATTTTGAAGATGTCAGATATTGCTTAGATTGTATGAAATTGTATGCCAGTTATAATTGCAATATAAGTCAGATATGACAATACTGCTTGTTTTCCAGATGTCCATTTTCTCCTTTGAAGACAGTAGGTATGTTTTCACTAGTATTTAAACAGGGTCAGAGAAGACCTGAAGTGTATGACAGAAAACCTAACAAACACTCTTCTGAAGACAAACAGAAAGAAGCACTGTTTCTCACCCTTTCTCTTCAGGGCATGCTCTTTCTGGCTGAATAGGGAGAAAATGTCCACTGTTTGGCCATGATGTGCCCCTCTATTCCCCTAGGTAAGCTCTTATCAGCTATCTCAAAAGCCTCTTACTCCTGTGAACAGGCTTACTCAGGCTTTTTATCCAGCTGGATGTCTGCCACCTTCTTTGCTTTCAGGATCAGGAATTAATATTTGTGTGTGTGAGAACTGGCATAGCAAGATCACTTTCTACCTTTCCTGTTATCTAACAAGGAAGGCAGGGTTGAATAGTCATAGAATTTCACTGTTTTCCACAGAAAATTATGAGTTAGAAGAGATAATCTTCGTGAGTAAAAAGATTTCAGAATTGCTGGGAAACAGTGCAAGATGGAAGAGATTAAATTATTTGGGAAGTGCAAGGTGAGTTTGGGTGGGGAGGAGCTAAAACTGAATTAGGCTGAAGCAGGGTTACTCTGCCTTAGTAGTTTGGTTGTACAGTATGAGCCCTGTTGCTTGCACTGGAACCAATTAAAATGCCTAGTACACGAGAGTGAGGATTAGTCATGTAGCACCCTACCAAAGTATTAAAGAAAAAAGTTAAGATTGCTTCTTTAATCCGTCCCATGTGTCCGTCCATCTTTCACCTAAGTGTCCTGCTTCGGCCATTACACATCTCATTACAATGACCTTAGCCGAAGTGAAAAATCACTGTCTGCATCACTCTATTGATAGCTAAGGTACCTCTGTGAGAACCTATCTGCGTAAGATCACAGCTGCATAGAATACAGTCCGCACTGGGGCAATGTATGCTCTTTTTTGTTTTACACAACTCAAATACAGTTATTTAATGAAATCACCATGTTGAGACAAAAAGATTTACTCAGATCAAACAGGACATACAAAAACCTATTTCCCTTCTCTCACTCCCTTCCTTCTCAACTGAATGAGTGACAAGAAAAAATGTATCTATAAATGTTCGGCATCCTGTAACTTTAAAAATTACTTCTGCTTGTGCTGCAAAACAAGTGCTGCTTACCCTCAATTCTTTGAACTAGAACTGATCAAAACTACAAGAAAAAGGAACACTGTACTTTGATATTAATGTTACCTAAATTTTTATCATGCAAGGTGTTCACTCAAACCATTTTTAGACATATAAACCACGTTTTGCTGGTTTTGCTTACCTCTTGGATTATCACCAATGATATTGGTTTTGCCATTCCAGTACCAGAGCAGCAATGTTGCATCACGTGATCCTGAGAGAATGTAACAATTTCCTCCAATATAGGACTCAGAACGAGCAAGACAGGTTACAACATCCCAGTGTCCAAATACTACTTGTATCATTTTACCTGAAACACATAAAATTGATTGTTTTAAAACTACATTTTTATTCTTTATAAGGCAAATTACATTATACATTATTACATTTATAAGGCAAATACATTACAAAGTATTTTAGAAACATTTTCTTCATTGAAAAAAGGTTTCAAGAAGAACTATAGTGGAGAGTACTATTTTTTTTTCTTAATTTGGTGGAAACTTATTTAAAAGTGCAGTAGACCATACAATACACACACAAAAAATTTACAGTCCATAAATATTATCCTGTATTCACAGGCAATCATGCCAGAAGGTTTTTTTAATCTATATGTTTACATTCACTTTACAGAGAGAAAACAGGATAGGATTCGCTTTTAAGGTAAGTTTAAGGTAAATTTACTTGAAAGATGAAAGTAACAGTCAAAATGCAAATCTGTTGATGATGTGGGAAACAGAATAAGAAGAAGCCACAGAATGTTTAGGATCCCAAAGAAATCAATAGTGTGAGAGTTGCCTAGAAAATATAGCATACACAGCTTCTGAGCATCTTCTTAAACAGAGAAAAAGAGATTTAGATGAAAAATTACTCTTTCCATCAGCATTAATACATTTGCCAATTATTTCAACCGGCATACTTCCTTATTAAGAATTTCCGTAATGTTCAAAAAAATCTCAGAAGATAGACTTGGAAAAAACACTCTTATCTATGGCATATAGGACAAACACTTGTACCCCGGTAGAGACATAAATGCTAAAAAGAAAAGAAAGCCTGAATAGTTAAAAATGTGCCGTTCAAGAGCCTGTATAAACATTAATATGATTATTACCTTTTAACCTTAACTAAACAGGACAATATTTTCAGAAAAATGTAAATTTGGATGCTCATGTGTATTGAATTTGCATGCGGGAGAGGAAACACACGTAAGGTCAACCCCGGTAGATCTCTGCTGGACACCCCTGCCAGAGCCTAGCTCCTAGGCAGCAAACATGTTCTGTCTCCTGCCGCTCTCTGGATCTGCCAGCAGCACACGTGATCCTACGAAACGAGAACATCAGCACTAAAATCCATCTCACTGGATTTGCTGAAGCCTGGCAGCTGCAAATCTTGTAGAGACAGGACAAAAGATACACACATTTCTTACGTGCCTACTTGGCCCATTCACATAACATTCAGGCCAAATTCTGCATCCAATGATACAAGGAAGGGTTATGTGTGATGTCATCAATATGTGACCTCTGATCCCTCAGCCCAAATGAACATGCATCCATTTGTGCTTTGGGCTGAATAAAGAACAGGGAAGAACAAAAGGGGAAAAGAGCAATCACTTTGGAAGGATTAGCAGCACAGGCCAAAAAAAAGATAGGAAATGCAAACTACTGTACTTGAAATAAAATGTTCTAAAATGCGTTTAATAGCTAGTAACATGAACAGTAATAACACAAGTCAGTGCTGGGATCCAAATTAAGTACATCTTAATAAAATATTTTGGTGCATGAATTAAAAACAATTAGTCAATCATATAATGCGGTTAGTAGGATAGCTCTCTTTCTACACAGTACACAAAGGCATTGTATTCCTATGCAGCCACTAAATAACACTAACTGTAACAAAAGACTTAAGGGAGTGATTCTGAGGAAAGAAGAAAAATAATGTTAACAGCCTGATTTATAATAGAAGATCAAAAAGGTAATTGCATTCAAGTGGAGAAAACCAGAAAAAAAGTAGTATGAATACCAATTAAAAAGAGGAAATTACTTTAGTATATGAAGCAAAAAATAGAATAGCAATGTAATTTAAACAAAACCTGTAAACTGGATTTAAAACAAAACACTGACAAAATGCATAAGGCAAGTATAAGCCTCTAAGAGAAATTGTGAAATGAAGTACTAACCCATGAGCCTTTTGTGACTGGAAGGGGCAAAACCCTAGCGGTGCACTCACTGTGTAGATCTACCTTGTACCGGAAAGGAGAGTAACTGTGGGACCAAGTCTTTCCCGCATCTCTCTGCATCTATCACAGTTTTCTATAGTGGTCATCTCTGCACACCAGGGCTTCAATTCGTGCCACAGGGTCACCTAACTGTCTCAGGTGCTGATCAGTCAACAGATTTAGTCAGAAAAAGTTACAGAACTTCACAGCTAGGAGCACCGAAACACTCACAGACTACATAACCTCATTTTGGCAATATACAAAAACATCTTACCAAGTGTATGTTTTTTCCCGAAACTTCAAGCTGTCAATTACATGGTTTAGATTTGAGAATAATTTAATTACGTGATATATTTTTCAGTTGTATAGCTGTAGTTATTCAACTACCTGAGCTGATTTATACTTTCAGAACACAAGTTTATGCTATAAACATTGCTGAGTTATAGAGACCTATCTTTCAATTATATTCTATGTTTATAGGCTCTGTTTGAGAAAACAAACCTGTTTCAAGGCTATTTGTTTGACAGTTGTTCATGTAGTTGCACTGCTTTGTTACTTTCACTTTGTTGCTGTGCAGCTGGGGTTCAGTTAATTCCATCAAAACCATCAAAATAGGAAATGACCTTTTGCTCTTTCATATCAGTAAAAAAAAAATCATTAATCTTATAAGAGTTCCTCAACTTGATTGTTTCCTTTAATATGAGTTGTCCTTTCTATACAGTAATTTCAAACATTACCACATATACTCAGATATATCCTTTTTTGACAAAACAAATTTTCTAATTTGACAGCTGTGCTACAAATAATTAAAAGAAAAATACGACTCAAATCTCCGCACTACTGAATCTAAAAATCTGTCTAGAAATCATTCTCACTGCCAGAGGAATGTTTTATTGTGCTTCTGCTGTACTAACTGTGTTGAGAACTCCATGATTTACACTAAAACTATTTAACGTTAAAAACAAACAAACCAACCAACAAACCAACCCCTAACAACTAATAGGAAAAAGGTTCCCTTTTTGTGTATGTGCTGAAATACTATTGAATTCAACACTTGTGACCTTTTGCCATTATGTATTACTGATCACGTCATCTTTGTCCCTCACTGTTCTGCCAATTTCAGAATACGTATTTCACTACTATATTCTCATTTTAATTCAAAGCCAAATAAACTACAACTGAATTAACTTGATTTCAAATAGAGCTAGAATTGTGATATTGACAAACAGGAGACACACAGAAGACACAAATCTGCAACTTCTTTGACAACTGTATTTTGGTCTATATCATAATTAGCTATGGTAGTAACGAGACGCCTGGTGAATCTGACTTATACATGACATAACTTAATGAAATATTTGTAGTTAAGATTGATACAGGACAAAACTGACAAAACTGACAAAATCATAGAGGTTCCTTCCATAGGTGTAAAGTAAAATATATCTTTCAACATAAAAAAATTAGTTCTCTAATCCTATAAATCAAGAACATACACTGAATATTAACTGCTGCTAGCTAATTTTTCTGAAGATCTGCTCTAAATTCACTTTTATGTAAATTTATTTTCATCAATGAGAAAATTAAACTAAGAAGGGTCTAACAAGATGTCTGCATAATGAATTGTAGACAGTCAATATAAAGTAAATGAAACTTCCTTATACTTAAAGCTTTAAAAATTGCATAAATGACAGATATGCTAAAATATGCCATGAGATCTAGTCTTAACAGATTTTCATAAAAGACCATACTGTTTTGTTATGTATTTTGTTTTGTCAATGTGAAAAACACTATTAAGTAATATATTTAAGAAATGATGACAAACCACGCAGGATATTCTGTAGGGATTAATAACCTACTGGAAAGCTTGATGGCACACACATATTAACCACACTGGGTCATTAATCCCAAAGAAGTACCTTGCAGTGAGGTCGCTATTCTCATTATAAGATAATGAAAGGGAAAAAATCACGCATATTTTTTTCTGAGGCTCCATGGCTTTTAAATTCCTGTAGTTCTTAAATTGAAAGATTCTTTTCTATTTAGCATGACACATGCATGACTTCAATGGTTTGGATACATGTCAGCTGACAGACTAATTTAACTGCTGACTATTATATTGATCAGTTTACGTTATATGAAAGAATTTGGTGGCTAAATCAATTCTTCTACTATAGCGTAGCTTTCAAAGGCTTTCATAAGTATTCTTTCACCAGATTTCAAGACTTCAATTCTGTACTTATTCTACAGTGCTTGCCTATACTTCCTCGAAAAAATTTATCCAATGCTGAACACCAAACAGCAATAAGTTCAAGTAAGCTCTCCAAGAATAATTAATTTTCCTCGTATGCAAAACTTCACAAAAACTCACTAGACCCATTTACTTGTGGAAAGTACAGTGTAAGAACAGGTATGCCTGTCATATAGATTTGAAGTGTTATGTTTGCCATCATTCCACAAAAATTGTGGCTTAAACAATACACAGTAGCAGTAGGTAAGAAAAGATTTGACAAATATTATTAATAGCGGAATAAATATGGAGTCCACTTTCTTCCCACACCCCCCCATTCTTGTAGATGATGAACAGAAGAATCTTTTAGGCTATTCCCATATTTTAAAAATACATTACCTGAGTCAGTAGAATAAACTCGGAAACTCTTGTCCCAGAAGCCACAGACCAAGATGTAACGATTATCAGAGGTGATGACAAAACACTGGGAATGTACCTGAATACTTTGGTCTAAAAGGTCAGTGATTTGCCTTCTGTGCATACCTGTATTGCTGGCTGAACAGAAAAATACATAAAGAAATTTTAGGGTACACATTCACAGAACAAAAGCACAGTTTAGAAACTTACTTTCACACCAGAACTATTCCTCGCTGTTGTTACTAGTTTTTTTTATGGTAGAGACACTTTTTTTTCTATTTTTACTACAAAATACTCATTACACTTCTGGGAACAATGCTGATTCCTTATAGTATATATTCTAAAACAGAAAAAATCCCTTCTTTAAGTCAAATGCAACTGACACATATAAATGAAAGATTGAAAAACTGAATGATATAGAAAAAAGTAATAGGCTTCCTTCCCCCCTTCTTCTAGCACAGAAAATTCAAAATTAAAATAAAAAACGGGAATTCAATTCAAAGACAGTATATACACACACATGCTATTTCCCTTCAAAATCATATACAGGTTGTATTTCATTGCAAGCACTACAATTTAAAAAAAGGAATAACTGCAGTAAACATCGCTAGCATTTCATACTTTTTTGAGCATTGCACAAAAATTAACCAGCATATCTCCACACTCTCCTGACTGAAGTGCTTCTGGGTGCAAGAGTGGGTACCCAGGGCAACTGGACAAGAGTTGGACAAGACTCTTGGCCAAGCCGGCAAAAATCCTGGGAGAAGGAGCATGACAAGCAGTTGCCATGAAGGCCAGCATCAAGTAGGAAATTGTCATGTATCCAGTTTCCAGGGAGGCAGCACGAGTCAGTATGCAAGAAAACCGAGAGAGCTGCGCTTGATGGGATGCTAGGCTCCCCATCCTATGGGCCTTCAAATGAAAAAACCCCACAACTAAGAAAAAAACAAAACAAATCAAAACCAAACCAAACAATCTAGGAAACAAAAGAACCCCAAGGAGACTGCTGTCATCAGCAAGTCCCACAAATCCTGGTGAGATGCCAAACCTGAATAGATACTAGGAGCTCCTCCCAGCCTCAGCCTCCAAGCCTTCCCCCAATGCCTGTGCTGGCCCAGAACCTGCTCTAGAATCAAAAATGGAGCCAGAAGCTATGAGTAATCTAGAACTAACAAGTGATCTGGAACCATCACACAATCTAGAACCTGCTCCAGAACACCGCTGGCACCCACCCCCAAACCACTGACTCCAGAATTCATACCCGTTCTAAACACTACTCCACCAACACCACCCAAGCTCTACAAACAAACAACCCCCAAAACCCAGCCTCCTGAGCCCACCTGCACTCTGGGGACAACCCTGGCTCTAGAGCCCACCTCTGACAGCCAGAGCAAGCACAGTACTTGCCCCTTACTTTCAACTACATGGAGCACAAGAGGCAGATCCTGCAGCCCATAAGCTACTCTCAGAACATGTAAGACCGAAACAACTTGGCTTTAACCCCCACTCAGGGAGTGCTGAGGCCATGAGTGAAAATGAGCCCCAGCAACACTGAGGCTCTCCATAACCCTGCAGTTTGCAGGGAGATCTTCACTGAGCGTTTCCTGGGTTTCTAGTGTTTGTTTGGGGGTTTATTCTCCCACAGCCCAGGAAGTACGAGTTAAAGGAGGCATTGTGAGAGGCTGCAGCCAAAACTCCGTCTTGATAACATTTTTATGGGGGTGAAACTACAAAGAGTAACTCAACAGTTGCCAGCAGGGCTGTGTTAGCGTGAAAGAATCGCCAGAAGCAGGTGGGTAACATTCATGTTGAAAATAAGATTGATCACTTCTTTTTTTTCCTGCAACTCTGCCCTGGTCCAAATCCAGGCTTGGTGAGCAGTGACTGTAACTGGGGCTGAGTTCAGTCTTGAGAGGTCGCTGCACGTATTTCGACTAAACCACAGGTTTACATACCAAGCCCAGGGCAAAGCTGGAGGTTTGTACATGGCGTGTTGCCCCAGTCTTTGGTTTGCGTAAAAATGACAGAAGTGGACATCGGACATTTTTTGGATTCCATCCAAAAGGCAAGTCAGTTGATTTACATGTGTGCCAAGAAGCTGAGATAGATACCTGATCGCTTTGTGGTTAGAAAATACAGCATGCTGCTAATAAAGGTCACTTCACCTTTTTTTCAAGAGGAGCTGAGGGATTTTCCAGACAGGTGAAGGGTTAAATCACTGTTCACCTTCAAATATACCAGCTCACTGTACATGCCTTACAGAACAACATTTACGCTAAGAGAAAGCAGGATTAATATCAGTAAAGTTGAGGATACTAAAATGATTTGCGACCACATATGCCCTTTGGTTGTCTTGCTGATTTGGCCTGATTGCAGGTACTGTATATAACTTGCATAAGAGTACATTTACATAATTTACTTAATTTAACATCTGATTTGAATATTCAAATATCTACCAAAGAATTTGCCTCTGAGTAAGGTTTTTAGAAAAAAAATAGTATAGAATTTGAAAACATATTAAGACCTTTTTTTAAATTCTTTTAAGTTCCCTGCTGCTTACAGGAATTAAGTATGGAAACAACATCTGTGTAATATTGTGAAGGATTTCAAAAGGGCTCCTCAAAAAGGGCTGACACAACCTTACTCCTACAAAAATAGTATTATTATCCAATCTAGTAGGTATTAGACATAAACTGGTAATTATCAGCAAGTCTAAAGAAATGTCAAATGACAGTAGGCAACACCTTCATCAATGCAGATAGAAACGGATGCGACCCCCTCTCTCTCTTCCTGTGTCATTAGCAAAGAGTTATTAGCCAGAACCGATTATCTGCCCTGAGTCTTGTAACACCGCCCTTGCATAAATTGACATCCCCACTCTGGCATATAAAAGCAGGTATGTTTCCAACGTCATTATTAAGGTCTTAATGTCAGTATGGAGCTTTAGCTGAATTTAGCTCAGCTTTAGAGATCACCTTAATGATACTTTCAGAACTTGGCCAGGCCTAATCACACTTATTTTGTATAGACTCTGAGGTTATTCATGTGTGAACACACAAAACCAACATCTTTCTTCTACTTTTCAGAAATATTTCAACAGATTTAAGTGAGGAGTTTGTCTAAAAAAATAAGGTGTTTTTTTCAATTGAAAGACCACAGACCGGTTTGGGATGAGGCTACATGTAACATAAAGCCTCTTCCTTCCCCTAGGGAAGACAACCATGAAATTCCCATTGACTTGCAATTAGAATAACAGAACAAAGTGCTCTCTTATAATAAAAGGTAGTTGCAAACGCTATATATCTGAAATAGGATCACTAAACAAGACCACATAATGTATGTCTCTCTTCCCCAATTCAGCCATGTTCTCACAGCTGCTCTCACAGCTCCTTTGTATCAGATGATCCTTACTGCACCAATGCCTTCCTGAACTGCCATCTCCCAGCAAGACTAAATACAGATATTTCAGGACAGAGTCTCACAAAGGGGACACCAGCATCCTATGGACTCAGACATAAGAGCAGTGTCTGTGGTATATGAGATCACTTTGTCAGGTACCTGCTTATAAACACGTGTTCTACTTATCAGAAAATTGCCATGACAGCAACTCCACCCGGACACTGTTGCATTTACAGTTGGAACAAGCTGCCCAGTGTAGTTCTTTAAAGAAAAATCTGTTTTTCTCCAAATGGGGAAAAATAACCAGGGTCATATTGCAGAAATGCAGATTCAAAGCTTTTAGGCATTTTGACCATCTGTACTTGAAATACCATAAATGCGAAACGTGTCACAAAGGCACATAACACGCAGACTTCCACCCCAGCTGAGGACAGCTCCAGTCCCCCCCTGCAGAGACTTTCTGTGCTCCTGGAGCACAGGGCAGGGAGGGCCTGGAGCAGGCTGAAGAAAGGCGTCATTCCCAGGAGCTCGCCATCAGCTGCAGCCTGGCCCCGCAGCTCCGCTCCCCATGGAGCAGCCCCTGCCTGGCCCCGGGCGCTGCCCCACTCGGTCTGCAAGAGCCGCGGTGGTGAAGCTCCCGTGCCCGGTGAGACGATGCTGCTGCGCCCTGGCTCTCTGGGCATCTCTGCAGGACCAGCCCGGCTCATCCTCGCCTTGCCAGGCTGGCAGGATCAGTGGAGCTCACCGGGAAGACTCTTTGTAGCAGGAATATTTACACTCCCCAAGCCAGAATACAACAATGCTCTTGCAAAATAATGCTGTCCAGTAAAACCAACCAGCTGAAAGGCATTTTGCACAGTATCAAAAATGTAAATAGAAGGGACAGTTGGCTGGTTACTATGCGTTCATAGGAATATGTAGTCACCGGGCAAATCCAAAACGCACATGTAGTTTAGCAAATAAAGCTGATGCATGTAAAAATGAATTGTGTTAAATTAATTGTTCTGTACAAGTACAGTGCTGTTGTTTTACTGTGTAACAGGAACTGATCGGGAAAGAGAAGGTGCCTGAATTCTCATAATGGTGCATTAAAACCCTGTGCTTACTCTCATGCATTTCCTATTCATAGGAAGAATCCCCATTGAAGCAAGCAAGACTAAGTCCTCCAGGATCAAGCCCTTAATTTGTGTATTAACAGAGTACTTTAGCCTCCAGTATACTTAATCTTCTGTATCTAAAAATTTCCCAATAGTATCACAAATACTTTACGAAAAATAAATATTTAGACAAGACAGTGTATATTAATGTAGAACCTATTTAACATTGATTCTTTATTTCCATTACAACTCATCTAATGCCATGGGCTGATTAGATCAGCCCACATACACTTCAACAAGGCTTGCAGTCATCTAATTTATCCTCAGGGTACTAACTTCTAAAATTGTAACATTTGGGAATTATTAAATTTAAATAAAATGCTTTCGATTTTCCATTCAACATTCAGGCTTTCATTTCAGAAGATAAAAGTAGTTTGAACCATTAAAAAAAAAAAATCAGAAGAGTGCCAGCAGTGTGATCAGAGGACTTCTGCTTCACAAGTTCTTCTTTTCCCCTGATTTTTCCACGCTTTTATAACTGACCACTTCTTTTTGCACTTAAACTACCATCCTAAAATTGATAGTTTAAAAAACAGAGCTAAGTTTGAACTCTAATAGGATCAGGGGAAAAAAAGAAAATCCTGTCTTCTTTGCTCCTGTGAACTGTTCTACAACTAGTTTGTATTTCGGGGTTAGGTTGTTTGACCTTCTATTTTTGAGCATGTTTAAGGTTCCATTTCTCATGTTATAGGCTCCCGAATTATAGTCCACTCCCCGAAGTTGGGTCTGTAATGAAAGAACTGACCGAACTCTAACCATGCTAATAGAAAAATCAGCTCTATATAAACTAACAAACCTCTATAATAAAAAGTCATGAATTGAATCTATTACACTGAGTCATTAAATAAAAGACAGACATTCCTCCACCCCTTTTTAATAAAAGAAAAATATACACAAATTTAACTAGTGATGCTGATCAAAAGGTGCAATACCCTTGAAAAATGAATGCTAATATCTCAATGCTAAAACAGAGTGGGCAATATATTTCAACTTTGAAACTGCTTTGCAATTACACATTAATCCCCTCAGCCTGAACAGCAGGTCTATGAAGAAAGGATTGATCTCCTTTAATGATGAAACCCTGGCACCATGGTTTTATTTTTCACAACACGGTGCAGTTAAGAACCCCACTGTTATTATGAAAATTTCCTCAGCAAAGGAGCTCCATCACATTACCAGTGCACCAATTCATCATAACGCGCCTCGCTCCTGCTCATCAACAAGTCTGAGTGATGAAAAGATCCAATATTATCCTGACAGTACTTCATGCACATTCTCAATCACACATTATTACAGCATCCATATTAATTTCCACTGACACGCGTCCTAGGCCTGTTCAAATTAGGCAAACCAACGAGGGGGAGTTGATGAAATACCAGCATAGCCACAGCTCATTGCATTCCAATTTGCATGCAAATGGTTTATCAGGAAAATTCCATTCCCAGCAACCAGCAAGTGAAAAACAACCGTAATCTGCACTTCAGGGCCACCATACAGAGCTTAATGAATCGCAAAGAGAGAAGGAAGTGACAGACCTATGAGAGGATCGATTTCCACTGGCAGCTGGTAAGGCTGGTCTTGTACAGCACCTTGATGAGCTGGAATTCAGGAAAGAAGATTTTTAAACTCTGCATTTTTTTAACACACAAAGCCGCATAAATTTTGTAAATCAAACCTACATCCATTTTTTTTTTTAACTATCCAAGATTCTCCTGCATCAATTGAATTTAAAAAAAAAAAATCCAGGTGCTTTTGCAGGCTGCTTATTAAACATTTATTTTAGATTAGTGCTATTCTGAATATATGCCATCAGCAGCAGCTCCGGTCCTGAGCCATAAGCTCTAGCAGATGCTTTACTGGCAACCTCTCCTGTCGCAACAAAACAAAATTAAGTGGTAAAGAGCACTGAAAACAAAATGTGACAACCATCTGCTGACTGTAGCAAATACTATTTTCCTCTTTACTTTTTTAAAGCACTGCTTTGAACAAGTGAAGCACAAAGGACATTAAAAAAAAAAGTCAGTTTATGATGCAGACAGGAAAGTCTCACAGTCATCCTGAATTTAAGGATTCATCCATCACCAAAACCCATTTATTTGCAAGTTTGCATAGAAGTTAATATACAATTCTGCAGACCTGCATTTCATCTGAGCACCTGGCATACCAATGAAACGTTTAACACCTGAATTTTCGTNTTTTTTTTTTTTTCCACACAGTCTCACTAAAAACAAATAAGCAAGCAAGCAAATTCCTGTTTCCCGTCCCCGCACCCCAAAACAGTCTACAAGACATTCTTGGAAGTTGAACAAAAAATAATGGCTGGATACTTACACCCATGTTTTCTCTATCTACCATCCATAGCTTAATATAAAAATCAGTATCAATAGAAGGGTTTCATAATTAATTGGGAAGTCAAAGTTTTGCTGCAATGAAACACTATCACAGAATAAAATACGAAACTCATAGGACAAAACAGAGGCATCCTGTTGGGTACCAGTGCCGTAAGATGTCAGCAAAGCCACCAAACTCATACACAAAAGCAGAAATGAGATTTTTAATTACCCATCAGTGACATCTGGTCACTTGGCAACTTAACTTTTTTATCCTGATGACTTGTTAGTAAAGACACTGCTAAGCCCACAGTAGGAGATATGGAGTAGTAATGATACCTGCTCTCTAATCCTAGCAAATCTCTTTTGGTACAAAATTTGAAGGCAAAAATAGTGAGGGCTAGTCCCAGGAATCCATACCCAGGTATCTTAAGCACAGTACTCCTTTAACAGCCTGCAGCTACAGTCAGTGTGCTCTCAAATAGGTGGGGTGAGGGGGATTTTTGTTGGGGCTTGGTTTTGTTTGTCTTGAACTGTAGGTTTTCTTGAGCTCTTTATAAAGGCAGAACAAATGTAAAATGCCTCTAAATGAAAAAATAGTGACTCAAAAGCACAGCTCACTGGTCTACTTCTCACAGGTGAGGGAAAAACCAAAATCTGAAGGTTTTATTAAACTCACAACAGTTGACTACTGCATTCAACAATTGGTTGCTTGCCCACAGATCACCAACCAGCAGACTTACGAGGAAATCAAGATCCACACCTGTCACTTTAGAACCTCTTCTTTTCCCATGACTGTGGTATGTCCACAAAGGCTATTTTTTAAAAAGCGTTGAATATTATATGTCCAAGGTCACACATCCACGGTATGAGAGGATATTGCCATCCTCCTTTCAAACAAGTGTCAAGACCCCTGCAAATAATTCTTGCTCACAACTTGTTACCTAAACAAGCCTCCCTTCCCCCCTTGCTTTTTAAGCATTTATTGGGTGGGTGAAATAATACATAGATGTTTTAATTTGCACAATGTTAAGAGGTAATTTGTGAGAACTAGGAAAAACTGTGGGAGTCATCTGACTTTCTTCAAAATGTAATCTAGGACCCTCAGTCCAGATTTCTTAGCAGGAATTTCAGCGATGTGAGTACTACACTGGTACAAATATCTCCTATTTTAGTTATTTGAGTAGAAGCTCGTTTTTTCTCTTCCTTGAAAAGCCTTTGACCAGATTTACTGCATAGCACTGAAATAAACTACCTTTCAAGGGTTGGGCCTGAGACTACCACAGTCAGGGAAAAGAGGATGAGTGCCTTCACGACTGGAGAACATTAGAACTGAAAACATAATTACTATATTCTCAAGTCCAACACATTTTTGAAGCTTAATTAATTTGATTTGTTGCTATGCAAATAAACATGTTGTTTTCCTTTCCTATTGACAAATACATAAGTACCTAATAACTTTGGGATGTTTAAGTTACAGAATATACAGACTTCTGATATAGTTAATCTTCTAATTCTCATTCAGGAGCATCAGAACTACAAAAATATAGCAGAAAATTTTTCAGGCAAATTCTACATGCTTAAAAACTTGTCTTTGACATTATAAGGCTCAGGCTTCCATCTGACTGAAAAAGAAATTCAAGAGGAAGACTGTGACTTTATTGTGGTCAAATAGTGATATACTGTTTTTGTCTTCTTGCATAGTACTTGATGGCCTGGAAAGCACTATATTGTTACAAACCTTTTGTGTGCTACACATCTTACTACACAATAGTTCCAATTACCTTTTTAAGGAGAAACTAAGTCCATATGTGAAGAGCATGCTGTGTCAATGTGAATGCTTTTCACACTATACATTTAAAACAGTTCTGCAGCAAATTTTGAAATAGAAGTACTGCTTGATAGCAGTGGTTACTTATGTTATTTACTTTAATTTACTTACCAGGGAGATTATGCCACTTGTTTACAGCAAATAGCCTATTGGCAGTAACTGTGATCACAGCAGGAGTGGCCAGACCAGGCTGGGTGTTGGCTGCTACGTGAGTTACAGGGGAGTTGGATGGGAACTTGAGAACCATGATAACGTCTTGTTGAGCTTGGTCTGTGAACATCAACGGACTCTGCAGGAGGAGATACTGTTGAGTGCACACAACAAGAACCCAAATACACGGGAAAATAAAACACAGGGAGGAGAAGACAGGACAAGAGAAGGAAGATTGGATTAAAACACACAAGATCCAATGAATCAATGAAAAAGCAATGAAAAGCAAATACAATGAAAAGCAATTAAAAGCAAACACAATAATAGTGGACAGCCTTGTGGAAACAACCATTTTAGGTAGAAAACCTTCATGTATGCATTAATTTGAGGGCTTTGCTGAACACAGAGTGTCTATACACAAACTTCGCTACGGATCACAGCAGATTAAACCAGAAGTTCCCAATCACGTATCTCTGCCAAAAGAATTCTCCTTCATATCTGCAGTGATAGCATGTCAAGGAAAGCAATGCCAAACTAAGAGGGAACATTTAAAAAAAAAAAAAAGTGAGCAAAAGAAATTCCTGCTCCCAGACATTGTCTCAAGTTGCATTAAATTGGCAGACAGCAATTCTTTACAAGCCAGATGAGAACATGAAAGCACATTAAAATAAACAGATACACACATACACTAGATATATGTTCTGTATATATTTCTGGTGTACAAAAATAAGATTTATGAATGCAAAGCAGAAGACTTCACTGCAAATGTGTTTCAAAGGACAAACATAATTAAATGCAGTTGTAAAGAATATAAAGTGGACGTGATTACAGACACTATCCTGCCTTGTTTCTAGAAATACTAAAGGGAGGGAATGAATGCAGATTCATTTTCAACAGAATATTTTTAGGTTTTAGTTTTTTAATTTAATAAGCTGAAAAGTTTAATAACTTTTTAACTAAGCTCTCTAACCATAGTGCAAATGTCAAAACAAAATATCAAGGACCTTTGATCTAGATATCAAACAAAAGGAGGAAAAGCGAAACTTAATGGGTTTGTGATTATGTAGTGTACCTTAAAAAGAGAACTGCATTGAGATGTAGAAACACAACCACCCTGGCCAACAGTAGCCATATTGCTCTAGTATTTGTAATTTTCTAATAACTGAATTAGAACACTAATGAAGTGTTCTTGGCTATTTTCCATCTGCAATATTTCATTACATGTATGTGTATGTAAGTGCATACATTTAACGTATATTTATACAGAACTAATAAAAAATTAAATACATTTGCATTTTTATTATCACTCCTTTTTAAAAAGTTATTAAGAGTACTTAGAAAAACATATTGCTCTATGAATTCCTATTTACAGTCTTTGCATAAAGGTGTAAATAAAAGCAACTAATAAGCTACCCAGACACCCTTCTGAGCAAGTGGCTAAAAGCCAATCAATATTATGAGTTAATCCTCCCTGGATGCTCATTCAATTAAAGGTGTCAGTAATGCCTCATCTGATGTGGCCTCAATTAAATCCAGCTATCTGATGGTTGAAAACACAAGGGGATACAGCAACAGCAGCAAAACCAGACAAATAGGCAGCCTTCGTGTGACTGCTAATTACTACACCTGGTGTATATTATGGCTTGTGCACTTAACACAGCACGTGGTAGCTTTCAATTCCGTTGTATTCATGCAGACATGCACACACACACACAAAACCAGAAAAAGCAGTAAATAATAAAACTCAAAATAATTCAAAATTGTGACAGGAAAAATACTCGTACTGTATTTCAGCTCTAGGAATACCACTTAAAAAACCACTTAATATAGTGCTATTATAAAATCATGTATTAATAACTACAAAACTGCTCAAAGCAAATGGAGAACTAAGAGCTTTTATTCTGTGTGTACCTCGGCCTGAAAAAAAACATAGGAGGTAGAAACAGTTAACTTCCTAGAATTTAGCTTCTTCCATTACATACTAAATCTTTGCTAATTCAGCATCACGAAAAATGTTACGATAAAACCAGGCAAACTGCTTCCCCGCATCAACGCTATTTATATAACAATGGGTCTGACAAACATGTCAACACTCGACTTCTCGAGTTCCTCCTCTTCCTGAAACAAATCCCTCCAAATTGGGGCCAGTACCTCGTGCATGGCACCACGACAGAGGGACACACGTATGGTGTCTGGCGGTATGATGAGGGCACTTGGGCTCCCCAACACCCCTGAAAGAGGCAGCTCCATGGGTTGCACACGCGCATCACCGCAGTGGTCTGCAGCCCTGGGACACTGCGTGGGAGGTGCGAGGGGCCAGCAGATCACAAATGAGCACAGCCGGCTCTGTCCATCCAGCATGTGGGATCCCAGGGCAGGAGCACGGCTACAGCACAGCTGTCCAAGTGTAATATGGACTTGCTGCACAAAGGGTGGTGGGGATGAGGGGACAGTCAGCAAAGCAAGTCTTGTGTACGACATGACATGATATTTGAGAAAGGCTAGTAGCTCAATTTGACAAGTAAGTTTACATTTCTTAGACTCCTCCATCACCAAGTTTGTAAGCTACTTTGGACACATTTTGGATTTTTGTGTAATTTTTCTAAAACCTTTTGCACTTCAGGTAATGTTTTAATCTAATAACCTTAGTTGGCTTGAGCAGGACATACATCTTACAGAACGTACATGAAGATAATGTCTTTTTTTCAGTATAAAATGTCCATTTCAGCAATAAGAAAACTTAACCTTTTGAAAAACTTGGGAATTAGCAGACCATTTGCTCCTCTTGTCAAAGTATCACTTAACATACTTAGTTCTGGATCTATGACAACACAAATGATATTTTAGACCCAAGGACTGCACACAACATGATATGGAAAGTAATCAGTAATAAAATAATAGTTCGTATAATAAAATTATATTAGACACAAGTAGAGGTAAAAGGGAAAGCATGTTAATGCTCACTGCCTGGATTTTATCACCCTAGCTTTACTGCAAAACACATTTAGTCACATTCTTTGCTATGTTAAGTTTCAGCTCATGAATTCCTAGTAATCCTGGTTTTAGGGGAAAACCTATGCCTGGGGGAAAAGACAAGGAAGTTCCACCTCCTAAATCCATGCTTCTTGGGGAATCTGCCAAAGATTAACTAAATCATCTCCATGATGACTGGCTCTCACCTGTACAGGTATGGTATTAACAAAATCAACTGATGAAGTGTTCTTAGCTTACACTGACAAAACCAGCCTGTACTAGAAATCAATACAATCCTTTCAGCAATAAATAAAATAATAGTTAAGCACTGCATACCCAGCTCAGTCCTATAAAAACATAACTCATCTGCTGGTTTTAACAACACAGTTCCACGACCACAGAAAAGCAAAGCGGCTGGTTCCGTAACTTTAAGATAGCAAAGGAAGCGAATAAAACCGCAGGTCACATAGAGTTAACATGGTACTTACCACCTGCATGGCAGAACTTCTTGGAGGATGTGGTTCTATGAGCAGTTGGGAAGGGGTCTGTCCAAAACTTCGTATTTGAGCTTCAACAGCCTGGAAAAGGCACAGGCAGGTTTGCATGTTAAGAGGTGCTAATTACAGGCAATAGAACCATAACTGTCACCTGAAAATGTCATTCCACACTTCTGGCTTGTTTCATGTTGAAAATCAACCCCGTGTGTTCACTGTGGGGCTAAGTGCTTGGCACTGGTACTAAAAATGAGGTAATCATTTTAGTACTGTGGATGCTATTTCCATGAGAAACTCTGCAAAACCTCATCCCGCTCAATGATATTAAACAGAAACCAGCTATTATAATCAGAAACCCTCTTTATTGGCTCCATTTTTTCTTTCTAGCACTGGCTTATCCTGTTTATATCATAACTCAGAAACAAAAGTTAATTTTTAAAAAGTTTCTACAGGTATTAAGAGCACTCTTTCTACTTCTATTTAAACTTCGCTGTGCTTAGTTTCACAGCAATAACCGCTACATCGAGCTTTTTTCGTATTTTTATTCAAAAAGAGCAAACGACTTCAGAATGCATTAAATGACCAACAGCAAGACTAATATTAAATGCAGCTAATGGGGAATGTGAAGATATAATGCAACCATTTTTTTAAAAAATGTTTCTCTGTATCTTCAGCAATATGCTTTAGCACTTTGCTCATATGACATACATGAAAATACCATCTCATGCTTAGCAATTTCTTAAAAATAATTAATCTGAATTGTGTGAAGTTACACCTCTTGCCTAGGCACATCCAACGAGCTTTCCAAGTTGCCAACTATTGGTGCACCAGCTCAAAGATAAAAACAAGCAGCCAAAATTCGGTAAGTTACTTCCTGTACTATCCACCGAAATATGCTAATACTACAGAAAATCTTAAATCATTCATCTTAGATTAAATCTCTTTCATTGTGAGCTAAACTAAGCAAAATTACTTTGCATTTGCTGTGGACTAACAGATACTGTAGTTTCTCTGTGCACGGTGCATCGAGCCCTACATTTTCAAGTGTCTAGAGCTGCTGAGTACCTAAGGTGAGGTATTAGCAAATCCTACTTTCAAAAGAAGTTCTGAAAATCACACCCTTCAAAGAGTGTTTTAAATGGAATGCTCAAATGCTAAACCACAAAATGACTAGCCACTCATGTTTTTCTCTCAGAAATTCTTCTTTTTCCTCACTCAATGTACCTTGAGGCTCCTTACACTTATCTTTCCTGTTCTATTTTAGCCACTCATTAAAATTTTTGAGACAATGGAATAACACGTACACTGATCTTACTCTTCCAAACAATTATTTTTAGAGAATAATAATAATAAAGACTATTACTTGGACACACAACAATCTCCTGTTACAGAAATAACAAAACCAAAAGTAGAATGCATCCAAGGCCCTAAGATCATCAGAAATAATCATCCTCTGATAGGAAGCATGCCATCCAAAACACTTGACCTTATTACATTTGGCAGGGCTTTTGAAACATCTGAACTCACCAGAGCAGGAGTTGGAATTACTCTGTGGACAGATTCTATCACTCCTGCCCACTCCGGGAAGCACCTTAATCTTCAAAGAACTGGTGAATAAGTAAGTTTATCAAAAAGCCAGCTGAAACCTGACATACAAATGCTGCGACTCAATGAGTACTTTTTGAAGAACCGCAATATCACATTCGTGAAACACCAAAGCTTAGTAAGACCATCAGAGTCCCCTTTTCTAGCGATGAGGCATGCTACATTAAAATTCAAATTTGGGTTTTTGTGACTCGAGATATCAGGGAAATCACAAGGTCACAGAATTTGAGGTCCCTTAAGACATGAGGCATTAACAAAGTAACAGTGTACAGGTCAGCAGCTCTACCCTGTCCATAAATAGCTGTTAGTTTCAAAACATCCACATTAAAAAGATTTGCCTACATTTACTTGCAGATTGAGTGGAATATTTTTCCCATTGCAGATTGAGTGGAATATTTTTACCAGCAAATGGGAATTCTGCATTGCATTGAGGGTAGAACCAGAAGAACACAGGAGGAGCAGAATGCAGACAGTCCTGGATGTCAGTTATCCTATACTTCTTAAAATCTTTAGAGCAAATCTACAGAGTCTACAGGATCTACTATTTATTTCTTATAAACATATATATCCAATATATTACCCAAAGTGAACAAAATAATACGAAGTGCAACTCCCATGCATTTATTTTAGATAGAGCTAAAAACAGAATAGATAAAATGAGGAAATAATAAGCTTCAGATTTGCTATCTTCCTTGTACATTGACTTAATATGAATATAGAAACTTCCATTCCCAAACTGTCCACATTCAGCATTTAAAGAATAAAGCAAAACAGCTACTTGTCTTCCACCCATCCTCATGCAGAAGAGAATCCCTCTGGGATATCAAAAACAATTATAAAAGACTCTACTCAACCTGCAAGCAGATAGTCACTGTCTGCTTTCACATACTATTCTGTCAGAACTGGTCAAATTGCTGACCGATGGGACGATGATTTTGCCAAAGCCTGCCTTAAAGGAGCACAATTTCTCTGTTTTCAGTCTTTAACAGACACTTTCTACATACATGTTTATGATCTAGCTTAAGTTTGGGATTTACAGTTCCAGCATAAACTAGTCTTTTAGACTCACTTTGGTTCTATCTGGTCTTTCCAAAAAATATGTGAGCCTACATTTCCAGGATTACAAAAGCCCACTGACACAAACTTTCCCTTCCAGCCAACAGAACTGGGAAAATCTACATTCAGAACAGATCCTACCACAGGTAAAAAGGTTTCATAAAATATCAAAATTGTAGATAAAGGCACAGATATTGGTATCTGTATGTCCTCTTTACTGCGCATCTTCAGAGAGCCAAAAGGAATTTGAAAAACTTTTGAGTAAAGGCAACAACACTCTGACAATTACATCTAGACATAGTGGCTAGACTTCAGCATAAAAACCTTCTGCATTCCTTTTAATTACCAAGGAAAAAAGGTAATATTTCTTTATTTAGCTTCAACATTTCTTAATTATGACCAAGACAGCGTACTAGCAATCCCAAATTATTTCTTCCTTTTCCCATATTGTACTCAAAGTCAATCCTTAATGTCTACTGCATGTTCTGATGATGTCTCAGAAGGATCACATACAGGAGTAAAGATGACCTCCCTCTATCAGCAGAAACAAGAGATGGTGGAGCTAGAATCAGTCACCATTCTCTCAATTTACATAACAATAGAAAGAGAAATACAGAGCCACCAGACTTGTGTTCAACTTGTCAGAGAAAACCAGCTAGAAGGAGGGAATCCTTTCCTCAGAGCGATAATGAATATTTCATTTGAAGAAAAAAAAAACCTTACCATTTACCTGAGAATATACAATTAAGTAAATGATCATCAGTCAAAAAAGTCATCAACTCACTTTGTAACAAATTATAGCCCAGCTTCCACCTTAATTTTATTAAAAAATGTATTAATAGCATTAGTTGGTGTTACTAAGAGATATCCAGCTTCTTCTAGTGGTAAAGGACAGACACACATTCTCATATTGCTGAAACCCTCTGGAGCATATAACTGTTTAGGTTATTGTAGGTAGAAATATTTGAGAAATTTGCACAAGTAGTTTCACATCTATTAAAGGCATTATACAATTAGAGAGGAATAACCTTTGTCTGAGAGGTACCTTTAGTTCCACAAACTCTTTATCTCTGAAAGCATGCTGCATACCTCAAAGTAAAAGATAATCTCATTCAACTTTTTTTTTTTTTTGCGCTGCTTCTCAAATATCTCAGTAAAATAGCCTTCCTGCTGTTAATCCTCTACAAAAAACAAATCTTTGGTAAGGCCAGAATTGTTCCAGATGCTACAACAAGAAGTAATAAAATGAAACAAGGTACTAGCCCTTTACAATAATCCACACAGTATGCATCTCAGACCACACACTTGCATGATAAGCATGGTATTTTGAATGTTAATTTATAAGTACGAAAGTCATAAGCAAATTTCACAAGTTAACATTTATCTGATTACCACAATAACCTGTTCCTAAGAAAATCTCCTGGATCATCTCCTCTTTTCTTGGGGGATGAGAAGTGTAGAACAGGGGTAGGGAAGTCAACTACAAGTAGAAAACTGAAAAACTTGAAAACTTGGCTTAGCTATAATGTAGCTTTTGGCCACTGCTTAGCACAGATATTTTCAGTTTCTGAACTTACCCTCTAATCTAACTGTGAAGAAAGTTAATTCAACAGTATGCAGTACCCACCAAATACGGCTGTAAATTTTTGGGGAAGGAGGGCGATGGGGAGGTTGAACATATGGATGCAGTTAAGGTAAAAACAGATGTTTGTTACTTTTCTTCGCAGCAACACTCAGAAACTAAGTCAAAATTGCTTTTTTTCCATGTTTATGTCTGAAAGAACTATAAAATTAAATATGAGGGAGGGTGGAGGGGGAACTGCAGTGAGTGTCACAGAGAGAAAAACGGTCTCCAGTTTTGAACTCAAATCCCGAAATGAAGGCCCATGTAGTTAAAAGGCAAGACATACACCATTTAACTGTAGATTTAAAGACCCTTAAAGAGTCTAGCTCAGAGTTGCTTTCATCATTCCTGCCCAGACAGAAAGCACCAAATTGTCTGAGGAGTCTAACGGCACAGCATACTCATGTTAAAAAAAAATGTACACCTCGATCTGAACATATGACAAGCTACACCCTTACTGTTCTTTATAAAGAGGCTACTTCCAGTCACTGTTGCCTTTACAGATCCACACCTAAGTATTGCCAGTTACTTTTCAAGTCTGTAAGATTTTATTGCCAAACATTTGAAAGCCCAGGTGTAATAACATCATGCATTGTAATACATATTCTTTCAGCACACGTGTTAGGGACACAAAATGTTTTGGGTTCATCCCCCATCTTTCTACCCTGTATTTATGTCCAGAAAAAAACAGCCCTTCGAAAAATAATTACTTTGGCTCTCTGCCGCTCCTACCTCACTTTTCAGTATTCAAAAAGGTTTACACACATGTTCCTCAGTGACTTCTATTGGCTTGAGCAACATGCAATTATGATTTCTTGCTTTCCCTTTCCTTCCACCCAGATGTTGCTTTACAGCAGCAGAGAACACAGAATATTTGACAGGTTTCCCCTCACACAGTGAAGTTGGATGCCTTAGTGTCCAACTGACTAGCTCCTTTCCCCATGGGACGGCTATTAAAATCAAGCTCTGATACCAAGTGATCAGAAAACCTCTTCTGACCAGAGAGTCACTTACAGCCCTAAAGTAAGATTCTTAGTTAAATTCCTCACGGACTACAGTCCAGATAACACTATCCAGAAAACAAACATGATTCATAACAATTAGATAAAATTGCTGAAAAGAGGCTAAAGATTACAGAAGAGAAGCTCTTCATAGTACCATCTACCCTTGCTTCATACCAATTCCCATTGGATCAAGATTGTGAAAAATGGCCAAAACGCGTTTCTGAAACAGGCAATGTATACGCCTGCTGACGATACACCTGCCCTGGGGATACTGCACTACACTTGACCCAGGGAGAAAATAGAGCACTCAAATGGTAGTATCATAAATTCACACACTTGCATCCATTACTTTAAAAACAAAATGAGCATCCTAATTTCTTTATGCCAAACCAGAAAAATCTTTCTCTCATTTTGACTTCACGAATCAACCCTTTTATACTGAATCACTGCAATTTTTTGTTTTATCATTGCACTATTTGCTCAACATGCTGTTTTAAAGAAAATTGCCTATGTTAGATTTGAAATCTAACAAACAACAGGGGAGGGAAGGAGCAAGCAGAGAAGAAAGGCTAAAGAAAAGACACTACAAGATCAAGAGTTACATAGAGCTCCCTAGGTATCATTAAACATGCCTGCAAAATGTTCATGATATACCTTCTATTAACCAAGAGGAGTGTAAAACATGCCTGTTGCAGCTCACTAATGCAGTTCCTACTTCAACTCAAGTAACACAGGTTTATGGTTTCAGAGCTGAAGCATGGGCAGAAATACTGTCACCAGCCTGCAGAGGGGGACATTATTGGAGTCCATGAGCAAGTTGGTATGAAATAAACAGCGCACAACCCTCACCTGCTGGAGTGCATTAGGGATGTGTGTAACAAAAGCTTAGATGCCTCATGACACAAGAAAACAACAGAAAAATGTAGAAATGAAAGCCATAGGGGTTTTTTTCTGCCTTCCTTGTAGCTTTCTTGCAAGAAGCACACCTTTTGGTTGGGTTTTTTTCGGTTGGTTTGTTTTGTTTTGTTCCCGTATTTCCATTCCTTCTATCTGCTCAAAATACCATAGTTGTCTGTTTGGAAGGCAGTTACCAGCCTAACCACTTGCTATTTATTAAATCCAAACTACTACAGATCCCTGGGGGACAGGGGCTACCCTACACAGGATTTTTCTTTTCTCAAAGCTATTTGAGATTCAATATATGAATAACACTTTCTTCTGTTTGCATCACAGAAATGTGTAGAAGAGAGCACTGCATAGAATACCTTCCACCACATCTTTAAAGACAAAGACACTAACCCAGCTCTTAAAGTACATTAAGAAATGTTCTGTGAGAATAAAGAAAAATGAAGTCTTTTTGTCCAGACAAACCGGTACGACAATTAGATGGCAGTCATTAAAGTAAAACAGGAAGTAATCATAGTTTGTGAAAATACAAATAGATCCCCCCTCAGGGCCATGCAAGTTGCTCCAATCTGAATATATACATTCCAGGCATATTAAACAGAGGCACAGCATGGCCTCGCTGCAATCTCCAGTTCACGCAGCTGTCTGTCTACTGCAGCGTAATCCCAGCTGCCAATCTGAAAGAAACCAGTTAGACAGAGCAGACACAACCAACAGAAACAAATGTCACTCAATAATGTTCAGAGGCACCGGGTTCATGGATAATTTCAAACAGTATCTCTGTCTGGAGCACTGATGTGCTCATTCAAAACACCTAAATCTTTGGCTACTGGAAAGAAGCAGATAAAAAAACTAGAACTAGAAAAACAGGTCTGGTAGTACTTCAAAGAGACTGACTAAATAAAAAGGGTAAAGAGTCTAAAAAGAAAGCTAAGATTAATTTAAAGACCCACAAATAAAACTGGATTCAGTACAAGCAAAATCCGAAAGCAGTTCTGGGGATAGTTTTTAAAAATATAACAGTCTCCATTTTATTTGAGTACCAAAACCAAAATTGCCTCATGTCTCTCTTTGCTATGGCAGCTGAATATTTCAAGAGAGCAACTCACTGCTTTAATTTAAAATCAATAATTATCACACAGGAAGTAGTGGCGTTGCCGTGTGAAATACCTTGAAACTCCACCAGTTTCCGACATTATTCCATCACTCCTCTAAATAGCTAAACATAATCTTTAAAACTTACCACCTTAACACAGTCTACCTGTTACTCACATGAGTCCAAATTTTCTGATATAAAATGTTTTCCTCTGGAAAAAAAAGGCAATCTGTTCCAACCTGTTAGCATTCCACAGAATTTCTTCAGCTTGATGCCATCTCTATTTATTAAATAAAAAAGCTTCCTTAAAATATTTAGATCTGAAGGAGGTTAATACACCGATGTAAAAATCCAGCATCTAGTGGTCTTTAAACTGTCTTCCATGATCCCCTTTCAGATACTCTAGCAATTGTGAAAAAGAAACAACTCATTTTACTAAGAAACACATTTATTTAAACTAAGTCATAACTATTACCTGCAAGATCAAACTAGCTGTTTTCAAGGTATGGGTACAATATTATCTCAGAGTTTTCTACTGCTATGACGAACTTCTTGTTATCATTTAATAAAACAAAACATTTAACTGAGACTTGATTTTTGGGCATTGCTTATGGAAAAGCACCTTCAGCATGACTACAAGCTTTTTTGCTCAAGAAGCAACTATTGTGCAAATATATCTAATAATATAATACAGTTTGATAACTAAATATATCTGCCTACACAGTGGGAACATAGATGACCTAGACACACTAGGTTGCAATGAGCAAATACAATGAAAATACTCCAAACAATTTTTAGTTTCCCAGTTACTGTAAAAGTCAATACAGATTTTTTGGACTGCTAAAGAACCTGCAAATGATTGAAGCACACTGATGGCACACACAAAAAAGAAATTTTTGTAGTCTGTTCACTTGTACGTTTGATTCAAGGCTAAATGACTTACTGTATGATAACTGTAGCTATTATACACTATTATATCTCATCTTTTCCACATATGGAAGAAAAATATAAAGTTAGTAAAGTTAAAAAATAGAAAGGCTTCTTTTAAAAAAGGCTATTTTTAAGGATTATGAACATAGCTTTTTTCCACTCCTTGTTTACCTTTTTGATTGCTCTGTCTTATTTATTGTTGGCCAACAAACATGACAGCTATCTAAGACTGACCAGCCAGGCACAAATGAAAATGTAAAGAGTCCAGGGGGTTTCAAGGCCTCTCCAGCTCTGATAGATCCACAAGACAGGTCAAATAAGAAAAGGTGAGGAAACTGAGCGCACTGAAAGTGTCTATCCTTTGAATTTGAACCCAGGGCTGAAAAAAAAAAGCACTCAGAGCTGAAGAACTAATTTACATGAGTTACGCCCTTCCAAAACACTTTACTACTACCAGCCAAAGCAGTTGTTTAATTCTTATTTTTTTAGTCCTCTAAAATATCACCCTTTCTCCTGCTGGATAGAAAAGCAGAAGCATCAAACAAAATCCAAATTTATTCTGTAATGAAGGAGAAAAGAGAACATTCAGGTCAAATGTTTTTCTGAACCAAAACCTAGGTGAATACTTTTACATCTGTTTCTGAGTGCTGTAGTCAATACTTAAGACAAAGGGCAATAACATCCTGATTCAGCATATCCAACTCTGGGCTGAATGGAATCAGAGAAGTGACACACCTCCCAGATATTGCAGTAGACTCTTGCTTATGCTCATTTTGCCTGTTTACTCCAACACCACAGACAGGTCACAGCGTGAGCTCAGATGTGAGAATTAATGGGTAAATGATACAAACCGGTGGCAGGAATAGTGCTCCTGTAATTTTAATGCTCCTTTTACCAGAAGAAAATACTCGATCTTTTCCTGGGAGAATCCCGACGCCCAGACAAGCTGGCGGTGGGAACTGCCCACCCACAACAGCGACGGAGGCCCCACCTTCGCTACGCGATTCTGCTCTGCACACCTTCACAGGAAGGGACTGGGGCATGGGTTGGGTTGCAGCTGACAAGTTCTTTTCTCCTTGGCCAGGTAGTCAGTATGCTTCCTTTCAATACATTCTTCTTAATTTTGGTTCCATGTAATGATATTTTAATACAGATTTGCAATTAAAACTAGACCAATTCGTAACATTTATTTGGCTTTTCACGCTGTTACTGCGCTGTACAACGTCAAGCATGCCATCTGTGCAACACACTTCTGGCCAGAAATGATTCAAAGATTGTTTCTATAGTACTTTGAATTTTGCCTGCATGAATTTGTTACTTACTGAATTCAGCACATCTAAATTTACTGCTCTGTGACAGTATTTTATAATCATTTTATCCTACTTTTTAAAACTCATCACAGCCACAACAAAGACTGTTGCCCAACCTGCTAAAAACAGACTGATCATTTTCCCAACTATTTAGTAAATGTTAACTATGCTATAAATACAAATCGTGTTTATACTTTGTGAAAGATTCACTGCTGTCAGAGTTCTCCAGCTGAGTTAGAGCTGAAATACCCTATTAACTCCCACCATGAACACAGCTAAAAGAGAGGCCAAAAATGCTTTCTCTGGGATAAGATATCAGATCTGCTACTGCTGTCATGAAACTGGGGTCATATAAACTAAACATCCTTGTAACTTCTTTTGGAAAGCACAGAAGTCTCTCAATATATAAATATTTAAAAATAAAATTAGACTCATAAGAGATAGATCTAAGATGCATAAAACTCACCCAAAGATATTAATCTGGGGCAACATTTAAAAGCTATTATCCATAAAATAATTTATGCCACATGCCTTCAAATGGAAAAGAATTACTTCCTCTCTTTATGTAATCAGAAGTGGCACATTCAAATAACATACCAAATGCTATGTCCAAGCTGATTCTTCACAATTTTTAAAACTCTTCAGCTCATATGGAAATAAAATTTCAAGAGTAGAAAGAAAGGTGCCGATAGAATGGAGAAAGCTGTCCTTCCTAATGTTAAACAGACTACCTTCATGTAACAAAAAGGCAACTTCTCTTCAAAGGAAGAAGTATAAAACAGCTGAATCTAAGGCTAAAAGCAAAACACTTAATGAAAGTATGTGGGGTATTAATTGGATGGGATGTACTCTCATATTTTCGATCTATTATTGCTAATTTAAAAATCATCAGTCTTCCTTAATTACTGCCTACAAAGATTATAACAGATAATATTTTAAAAATAATTTAAAGAATGCAGTTAGGTGCTTTTTGATAAGCATGGTACAAAATTCAGTTTGCTTCCTGAGGTTCAGGGGTTCCTGTAGTAAATCAATGATGTATTCTCCAAATAACATTTTGCCTTCCCGCTACTAACTTCATCTCTTTTCTTTACACTTATCCAGTGTTTGTGCTAACTACATAGGGGTATCAGTGAAGAAATGAACTTTTAATTAGGAACTCCAAGTGCAGCCCAGATTTTACACCATACCAGAGACAATAGGAATTTTTATTCTTCTGACCAAGACAGTAATGGAATACTCACAAGTCACTTCAAGATACAAATTATTTTCTATGGATTGTGCTTCATCACTCAATCAGTTGCTTGTCTGAATGGTTTAGATCTAATTCTACTTTTTTTTTTTCTTCTCCATTCTTGGGCAGCTATAGCAAAAAGAGAGCAGAATTTGTGATAAGAAGGTGCTGTGAATTCTCTCCAGAACAGCTGGATGACATTTATCTGTGCTACAGTGACTCCTTTCCTCTTCCACATAGGCAACCAAAAATCCCTTCCACAGCAGATCTTGTGATCGAGAGTTCCACAGATCAAAACGAGGTGTTCAAGAATGAGTCAACAAAAAGTGGTCGTATAGCACACCTCTGCTGGCAAATACCGTATTTTCCACCAGAAAGAGAAGTGATATTTACTCCTCGTCAACTGAACAGCAACTTCCCTCTGCAATCATAACCTCCTTCAGCAAGACACACAAGTACAAGGATCAGAGTTGATAATGCTACTGAAACGACTAGAGGACAAAAAGGGGATGAAGAAAAGGTCTCTGCAGGGATGAGCGGTGTGCAAATATGCCAGCAGATATACTGGATCTCTTGCCTTGCTTCTCCTGCAGCTCCCTTCCCCCACTGGCTCTGACTCAAACCCTTCTCTCTTGATCTACTCCCCTCCCCCTGAGATTTGCCTTTGAATTATGCAAGCTTTGCGCTCCCCAGGGTTTATCTGCCAAAAAGGTAGCATGTGGCCCAAGGTTTGCATTTTAGTTTAAAATTTTCTATTATAGCAGTCAGATCCTTTCAAAATACTTTACTTCCTTTATTCCCATAGGCAGAAAGAATGGCAGGAAAAAATTGTTCACAGCAGTATGAGAGGATGTAAAAGTTCTACATTTTCAGTTTAAAAAAAAAAAAAGTAAGTTGGAATATGGTTTTAATCAAGTAGTTTTCCTTCCTAGACGAGTGCTTCCTTCTTGTAATATATATAACCTGACTGCCTATAAAAATAAAGGTGCCAGTTTGAGCCATTTAGGAGACCTAAGGAAATTCTGCATTAACCTAAACTCCTCCACCCCTTAGTTCCTTCCACTATTATTCTGTGTGTGGCCTCTACTGATGAGTTAGGTCACCAATATCCATACAATTATCTGTGAAGATACTTCAGAAACACATGCATCATAGGCTTCTCATTACTACTGTGGTCCAGGCTTAGCATAGACCATCTATGTGGAGAAATTGCCACGGTTTAAACACATGCTATTATTTCCATATGATACCTAAGCCTTAGTAACTTGCGATTCTCTACACAGAAGCTTCTCCTTGTTTTAGGTTTGCAAATAAAAATACATTTTCTGCGACAACTGTCAAGATTTAAAGACCCAACCCCTGAACATTATTGAGAGGAGAAAGCCAAAAGCATCCTTTTTCGAAACCAAGAAATCCAGACTAAAATTTCCGGTTTAATAGTTGCCTAATAAACAGATACTAAATCTATGTTGTCATGCCCGCCTAAAAATACCGTTAATTGTCCAGATCAGAAACTCATTTGGCCTCTAAACAGGAATTTGCTGAAGAAAAGAAGAAATATTTTCTGGCGAGCTGACTGAAGGAGAAAAATAAATGCTGATTGAAGCTGCTCGGCAGTACAGAATGTTAGTGGAGGCCCTCAGGGAGATGGATTAGTAAGCAGGAAGAAGGTGAGGCTGTCAAAAGTGCATGATAAATTCATTTAGCACATAGATATAGAATGATTATGCACATAGATATACACACAACCAGATTTTTTATTACTTTCATCTCTACTCATAAGTAAAAACAGAATAACTCACCATTGGTGATGTTACTCATTAAATCTCTGCACTGTCAATATCATATCAGAGCTGATCATATGTACAATTTCAAATTACATATACACATTTACATAATACAAAAATATCATTTACAAAATACATGTAAATAGCTAGGGATACCTAACTAAAGAGGAATCTTTTTACTGTTTTAATGACCTACTTAAAAATACTAAATAAAAATATTCCATTGGGCCAGTCTTCAAGTAACACAGAATGAAAGTGCTAAAAGATACCATTCATTCTGCTGCCTGCATTCATCAGTCTGTAGTTTTGACACCATCAGTAGTGGTTTGCAATTGTTCTTCCGCTAAGCTATGCCCTTACTATGAACTGAACAACACTGCTATTCTCCCTTTCCTGTTTTCGTTTTTATACGCCACTCAGCTCAGGCAGTATAGAAGTCAAAAATAGGAAACATTGTAGTGAAGTACAACAAAAACATGCCAAATTAAAAATATTTGGTAACATTTATACATGATTATATAATACATGTATAGAAGTCCAAAATGAATGTCTCTCTGAGACGATCCACACTTCCAGACAGATTTGTACCTTCCCTGGTCTTAAATTACTTTTTTTTCAGGCCACAACTCAAGTAGAACAGATCACAGTTAAACTGATAATAGAACTGTTCTAGAAAAATTTAAAACTACATAAAAATTCTGTGCGACCGACTGCTATTTTGACTAGTATTACTTCAAGTATGAGTTTCATAAATGACTGTTCTTTTAATACCAAAATTAAGAATAAAGCTCGAACTGATATTAACCACACACAATGCCCGGTCTGTTTTTCAGCTCACACTTAAACCCAGCACTTCAAGAGTCTAATAAATACTCTTTCAAGTAAGAGTATTTCCTTGTCAGTGTACAGTGGATAAACATTATCAAAGAAATTAAAACATGACAGGCTGAACAGTACCATCGAGTACCCTTGGGTCAACAACTGTTTCAAACGCAGATTATGGCATTTTTTCTTAAAAGCCAAGAGTTCTAGTATCTCAGTTCTTAGCTCAATTAGAGATATTTATGTGCAACATCTGTATTTTAGTTCAAAACGGACCAAGATTCAGTCTGCAGACTGACGGCAACCCACATAATGATGACACCCAGTCATCACATTCGCTACTTAAGTCAATCCCTGTGTGCCCATACATGCCCTGTGCATCCCCAAAACCTTTCCACTGCACCCATAAGCCAGCTACAACCCACAAGGTTGCTACAACATGACTTTCCCTACACAGGCTGTCATGGTGCCCCAACAGTCAGACGGCCAGTATGTACAGAAAAAATAGTATTATTTAAATAATCATTGCTTACTTCTCAGACCTTCTTTCAATAAGCAATAAATGACAAAAACTTCAACTGGGCTAGAATTCTACAGTGAACTTCAAACTTAATATTTGTAAGCAGAAATCTCTTCATTCTTTTCATTCAGTCCACACATATATTTCTTGCAGGTATACACCTAGCCACCCTTTTAAATGAAATTGTTCATAACATTCATATTTCTTTGTTCTCAGGGACTCAGAAGATTTCATAATAAAGTACCAGTTCCATTTATTCTACAATTAATATACTTGCAGCTATACTTGACACCAATGTATTGCCTGAACAGAGTATGTCAACCCAATCAAAAATCAGGTTTAACCACCCACCCCACCTTTATTTTTTTTAAACAGCTGTTTAAAAAGAGGGAGGAGGGAGGAGTCCTTAAGCCCACAATATGCTAAAGGATACTTTAGCAAACAGATTTTTCTGGGTGGTTCTGAGTGAGACTACTGATCTTTCCAATGTTCAAATGTTTACTTCTGCATATGAAAAATACAGGAGAAGTTATTATTAATTTGATAGCAAGCCAAATAAAAATAATGGAATCTACAAACTACAGTGTTTGATGTGCAGTACATATGCAGGATTTCATTAAAAGAGAAGTGCTAAAACTGTAACTTAGTTAATTCAAAAGCACAAGTCCAATCAAGGCTGCTTACTGTTCTCTGCCATTAAGATCCAGTATTAGTGAACAAAATGACTGCCTTCAGCCACTGAAGCAATCTGTGAACATTCACTTTTGTACTCGCATCCAGTTTGCATGAATTGAGGTGCGCAAAGTTTAAGAACAACTTGCATGCTTGTTCTCTTAATTTTGCATGCTGTAACGACTGGTTCAGGTGCCCTGCGTTTGACTGGCCTCTAGCCAAACCACAAGGGAATGCAAAGATTTGAACATTCGTCAGTAGCCCTGAACAACGAGGAGCCTTTATACTTTCAACACTGTAGTGGTTAACAAAGATTTTCTTTTCCTATATTCAAAGTACAAACTTACCTCTCTCAATACGGGATCCGTTATTGAACTTAAATTAACAGCTCCTTCATAAGTCAAATAGTAGAATACATTCAGGGACCTAACAGCCTCTGGCCCTTGCTGTTTGTAGCCAAAAATCAGATCAATCCACTGGTGAAGCTGGCAGGAAACAAACTCACTTTCTAATGCCTGTAAAAAAAAAACACACACACAAAATACATAAACTTGAGTTTGCCAGATAGTTGTCATTTAGTAATAGTAGAAGCATTTTTTTTAACAGTGTACAAAATTATCTTAGCAAAGACAGAACTACTAACAGCGTTTTAGACATTCTATCCAAAAAAAGGTGAGCCCTGTGGCAGATGTCAGAGTCTCATGACTAACCCTACGCTAATTCTGCTGATCGTAAGTCCTTGCTTTTTAAACTCTAATAGAGAGAATAAGAAAAAGGCAGCAAGTGGAAAGCATTTATGCATTTATAGACAGCCCAGCTATGTTTTTATGAACACTCAAGATGAAATTGTGCTTTTCTGTGTGATCTGCACAGTGAATAATAACAGCATGATAATCTGATTCTGACAGACAGACAGAAGATTGATAGACTTGGGGAAACTGAACTAAATAGGGAGGTTAGGGTACAAATTATTTAAGATGCTGGAATACAAACTTGCTATTACTTTTATGCATGTCTTGTATATATCTTTTATACAAACATATATAGAAACAGTACTATGCTGAATGATTAAGCCACTTCTCTGAGGTTGTTATCCAGTTACAATCCAAACCCCAGGGCAAAAGCATCCAAATAATAATGAATCTCTCCATTTTGGTATAAGATACAGCACAAATATATTAAAAGATAACTTAAAAATCACTGTCTTCTCAAGAGTTAATTCATCTGGATTAAATCACCAGCAGGATTTGCTTTCTCTATTTTATACAGAAGATTCAACATATTTCTTATTCGAATGAGCAGATGAAACAACATAACGAAGTCTGATATTCTCTTCATCTAACAAAACTAATGGCATTTTCCTCGGAAAGGAAATTCCTAATTTTGAGCAGAGGAAGTTAAAATTAATCTGAAAACCAAGAAAATCACTCTGCAATTTGCACACAAAAATGATGGGTTTGTTTCATTAACTGATGCCTGAAAACAACATCTAAATTGACACATAAAAACAGCAATTGTCTTAATTTGTGTGGTGCACTCCACACAAAAGCCCTAAATATGTTCAAATTAGAGCAAGCTGCTTGATTGTCACTGCAGTCTCATGTCATATTAATGCATGACAAACATTAAACCATACACTTAAATGGCAATTTATATCATTTAAATGTTTACTGCCACACCAGAGCATCACTCATTTAAATGTGACTTTCTGACAGCTAATTTCAGTTAATTTTCCTCGATTCACTTAATTAGAACTTTCAATCAAGAAAAGACCTGTACATATCTTTTACATCATATCATTCTTTTTTTTATTATTATTTTTATTGGGATTCCCAGCTACTGAGTTGCTGAAAGCATTCTTTAAAATGAATTACCACACAGTATAGTATCTCTTTGGATGATCATATGGAAATACCTTAAAACATATATGCTTAGACAGGATTTTTTCTTGATTACTTTTTGCCTTTTTTTAATCTAAATTAAAAAACCCCCAACATTTAGACACAGACACACAATTAAAACTATAAAAAACCACAAGCAGGCCAATTAAAAATTAATGATTTCAAAATTGTTTAATAAGATAAAACCAGTCAGGAGTCTCCTGAGTGTCCATAATACTACAACGTGCAGCCATAAAATTCTACAGGGCTCAGCAAATGACAATGATAGGAATTAATTTTCTTGCTATCCTGCTAAAAAAAATTTAATCCTAGAATATACTTACTGTTATCACTGTAACTATTTAATGTCAGGAAAAATAGCATTAAGGATTTGTGACCTTTTAAATATGTACATGGTTGGTACATATAGCAGTTGTTCATATTTTCCTTTTCTTCAAAAGCTAGATTTGTAACGGGTCATATTATCCTCACAAAACACTCAGACATTAATAACTACAGGAATATCACTCTGAAGCCTCCTCAGATTAACAGATATATACACCTGACTTTTTGTTAAAAAAGCAAAACTAAAATACTCTTTGCCTTTTCATGGAATGGTTGGGAGCCATCCTGAATCCACTTCTCTTTTTTAAGTTTATAATTATTTTATATTCATAATTTATACAGATTCAAAAGTAGACAATTTTATTTATTTTTTTCCACATCAGACCATTTTAAATCTTCTTTCTTATTTGCTAAATCACAAATACAAGGGCTAAACAAAAAATTACTACAGTCGGTATCAATACTCAGAACACTGAAGGACAGACCAAATATAGCACACAAATTCAAATGATAAATAAACCTGCCTGTCATTCCAGGTTCACAGTTAAGCTCTTGTCTGGAGGGAATCGCTTACGCTATGACACCATTGATGGAGGAACAACAGTTAACAGACTGAATAGTGATTAAAAAATAAAGTAGATTTTCAAGGAAAACAACACAGTGTTCTAGTGTGTGTGATGCACTTTACAGCCACACTGGTATATACTATTTAAGTATGGGCACTGACTAAAAAAAAATAAATAAAAAAATTTTTAAAAATTTCTAAAAAAATCTGAGAAGTGGAAAAGTTCCAATTTGCACAACTATCTCATTTTTAAAAGGAGTTTTTTTTAGAAAAGTTACTCTTACCATTTACCTCTTGCAAAACTAAACCAAGGATGTCGAATGATAAGCATTTCGGATTACTTAAGTGTCTAGGACAGCCAGTGCTCATTAGAGCTCAAGTTAAATACGGCATGCAGCGGTGGGACACTAACATCCTTCCCACGCTGCTCTTAAAGCAAACCAATCAATTGTTACCGCTCTCACAGCAGACCCAGTACATCATTTACTGTGTGCTCTGAGGAAAATGTGCAAAACAAGAAAATCCTCTGAAATGGCCAGCACAATACAGTAATATTCAATCCTATTGAGTTATTGTAAAATAAATCAGTGACTAATGCCCAATTGTTAAGGATCAAACAAGACCGTGAAAAGACCGTCATGTGAAGCCACACATAAATTGTCAATTCTGTCCACAGGGACTCATATTAACTTTGACAAACTGTCTTGGGGCTGATATCTGTTTCTTTAATGAGATCTATTAGGCAGAGACTAAAACACTTGAGATATGCTAAAAAGTACAGTATACAGATGTCAAACACAAACACCTATTAGTAACTTCCATTTCTCCAATCCCAAGGTAGAAACGCTTCAGACACATCAACAAACTGAAGCTTTGATCATACAATGGAATTTTCATTTTTTCATAAATATTTTTCAAATGCACATTCTGATGTCACTAAATATGTGCAATCAAAACTACTCCAAGAACAACTATGAAATTCATTATTTTATGTGCATCTTTTTCTGTTTTCTAAAATGAATGAACAAAAAATAATTTCCTGCTAGCAACTGAAGACTACCAGTCACACACTGATATGAATGATTCAGTAAAACATGGTTGGAACAACAAAAATATAAAACTAGCAGGTTTGAAAAGATTTTTCCTTTTTTTCCAGTATAAATGCTCTAACCACTTACTACGATGTATTTCCCCAAACAATATTATACCCTTGAAATAAAGATTTGTGTCTGTTTCTCATACACGAATAATCTTTCCTACTCACCCAATTAAAAAAAAATACCCAGGAATATACTACATCGGCAAGTAAGAAGTTACAATTCTCAAGTACAAATAGTTGCCTATTACCTTTAATGGGCTAAATATTTTAATTCCTTTTTGAAGTAAGGAATTTCCTTTGAAGCACTTGAAATAATTGAGTCTCTTCTTTTATGTTCCACTTGAAAAACATTTATTTATGAACAGAAAAGCATGAATTAGGTTTTCACACATTTTTACCACAAATACAATTTTGATTTGATACGAAAAATACTCTTCCTGAACACACCAAACCAGCAGCACAACTGCAGTACCAGGTAACTACTTCAAGCGCATGTTCTATCTTGGAAGTATGTGTGTGCATGTACTTTTAAAAAAATCCCAAACCCTACAAAACCAAATAACTAGAATTATGCTTGCATGTGTAGGCTTTCAGACACTAGTTGGTAATGCTGCCCTAACATTGATATATGACCTTTGTATGTTACAACGAAGAAGGCTGGGTTTTTCAGCCTAATTAGAACTGTTTCAAATTTTCCTGCTAAACATATGATAGAAAGTCCTTTCAACTTTTTTTTATTCTAGAGTTTCTTTCCATGTCAACTTTGTTCCAATCAAAATATGTTTTGAATTAAATGATTTTGATTCAATATGTGGATCACATTTCACTTCTAAGATTTAAAGTCCAAAAAGGAAAAGTTTAGGCTGTTCAAACAAAGCAAAAGCAGCCACTTTGGGGAAAGCTATTCACATTTACCAAGACTGACAAATTGTTTGTGTGCACCATTAGGTCTAGTTTCTGCAATAGTTGCCAGACTTCCTGTCCTCCTAATAACGTATTAACTCTTGAAGTGCTGGCTTTATCTTTTGAGTTTGCTCAGTAACCACCGGTATTTAGAAGTAAATTAGCAAACACCCTTTCAGCAGCAACACTATTTAGTCACATAGGTAGACATCTGGAAAAAAAAAAAAAGGTATAGAAAGCTATTAGAAAGATATTGAATTCAAGCCTGCTTTGAAGATATCAGGAGGAGGAGGAAGAGGACAGCAGATGTACTTCGGAAAAAACCTCTGAGTTCTGCATGAGGTAATATAAATTTCAAAAGCATGAAACAGACACCAAAACTATTTACATAACTGGCGGTTTCTAACTTGCTAAATAACCATTCCAAGCAGATTGTTAGAGCAAATGTGCATAGTTTTATTTACTGTATTTTGCAACTTGTTTTGAACATGAAATACTTCAGAAAGCATCAGAAAGCAAGCAATTACTTTACAGCTTAAGAACTATCTCACTTTTAGTTGTTTGGGGGTTTTTTTGTACACACACCTCCTTTATTTTAAAATCCTGCCCAGAAGTGCACTGCCAGTGTATTCTTCATTACTGTTATAACCAAAGTTAGCATTTTATTTCTCTACTTGATTACCAATAACAGGATAAAACAGAAAAATAACTCTGAGTTACATAATCTTAGTAAAAAGATTTAACTGAGATGTTTTTCACAAGAAGGCTGATCTTATAGAGCAAAGGCTATTGACACCCTGAGAAGGACCGCAGACATAGGCAATCTCTGAAAGATAAACTCCCCTTCTTCTGCTCCTTCTAATTCTCTGTATTTAACAATAAGGTACTAAATAATGACAAAAGAGAAAATCTGTGTAATAGCGTAACTTAATGAAACAGAATTTTGTGGGAAACTATACTCTCCATAAGCAGCACATAAACAAAGAAAAATGTTTTGCAACCTAATGACTCAAACTCCGACCTGAATTTATGTAACTGTTACCAAAACAAGAGCTAATTAGCAGCATGTTTAGCTAAAAATCTCAAGCAATTTTGCATCTTTTGGTGATTTCTCTATTCAGTCTCCAACTGTTATTTTGTAGTTTAAATGGACAGGTCAGACAGCTGTTATGTATTTTATAAAATGAAAGCTACATTTCCTTTGAAATTTGGCTTTAAACTCAACTGAAATGTCTATAAAAAAGTGAGGTGAATATGAAAACTTGCCTTGGGGCATTCTTGGCTACTCCTTCCATAAAGGGCAGTGATTACCCTTAAAAAATATTTCTTAGTATATCCACGATAATCTGCAAATTTAAGAGCAATATTTTTAAAGCAAAACTGCTACGATTTACTATGAACAGTACATAGATAAACAGAACAAATGTTGCACTTCTGTTGTTAAGTTTCAAAGTTTAGACCTCTACCTTAGGAGCCAAAAGTGAAAATATTTACACAGATGTTTACTCATGCGGGCAATTCCACAGACTTCATAGTAGAACAACTCGGAAAGGGGAAGTAAAGCATCCTGCCTTGCAGGAACTCCAAAGTTACGCATTAGAAGACAACACAAGCATATGGCTGTTGGAACATTTGGAGAGCTAGACTTAAAACACAAACTTCCAAGGACTACACTGTAGTGCAGAGAAACTGATACCAGGTTAATAAAGCTAAGGCGCGTCCCAAAGCAGTGTAGTTACAATGTTACACTGCAGAATAAAGGCTGATCTGCCTACAGTGCATGTAATTGGTATATCCTTTCTATTGAGTGTGCACACTGGTACTCAACCGTTAACTATAAATTCACGTGTTGGCTTACCTCACTTGTTCACGTATTTCACCAGTCATGGCTGTGACCATACTACCTTCCTCATTGAAAAGTAAGAGCAGCCAAAACCTGTCTCAGCCAACTGGCTCCCATAAATGTACAGATGCTTTTCAAAAGGCATCCCAAGAATGGCCGCTTCCTAATTTGTTTGATTTCTTCTCAGCCACAGATAGAAAAAAATACACAAGAACTGTGACTGGAACAAAAAATGATCAGGAGGTCTTTATGAAATTACCCTACATGAAAAATAATATATATAAAAGAGCCATAATTAATTACAGTTGTGTAATCACACAAATGGCAATCGTTATTCATAACTATGATAATATTGATGTATATGGCCTGCACTTGTCCTTCCTCAGAGACACACAGAAAATATAACCACAACCAGTTAGAGTATAAGCCTTTATTAATACAAACATGGCTAAAAGGAAGAATTTACAACACCAGGAGGTGTTGCTGATTTCTCCACCATTTCCACCTTCCCCCACCCCACCCCTGCATTTTTCGTCCACATTTAAAAATGCCTGCTGTGTTTTTAGAGAATTCTCTCCTCCAGAAGAATCGGTAATATCAGCAGACCAAGACAGCGAAGGAAAATCCCCTTTGAAAATCCTCCCACACAGCACCAAAAGGAGGCAGGAAGCTCCCTCCTCCCTGAAATTCAGCAATTCTTCTCCCCGTCCCTCCAGCACTTGTTTGCATGAAGACTGACAGCCTGAATCTGGAACCTATTACGCATGCAAGCACAGGCAGTTAACCACACTGCTGACAGTTGGCCCAGTCAAATTAGTTTAAATGAAGTTTTGTATTAAAAAAAAAACAACAAACAAACACCAAAATCCCACAAGATATTACTGTATTTCACAATGGAGTGTTGTGTACTGACGGAGCTGGCAGTGAGGCTGTGCGATCGTGTTAGCATCCCATGCTGCTGCACATGTCTTTCCTCTCAGAAGGTTAACACAGCTTACTGCTTCTAACACTGCAGCTAACTTGCACACTGCTAACCAAGGGACTTCTGCATGGCGTCTCCTTGAGCCTTGTCAACATGATCACAGTTGCTTCCAAATGTCAAGTATGAGCCAAAGACAAATTACACACTTCCAAAAGGGCATTTGTCATGGTAAACAGTGGTTCACCTCTTAATGTTACAGATTCTTTCGCATTAAGAGACAGGAGCAAAACACACACTACAAAACTAGAAAGCATGTAAAATTTGCTCGCTTTTGAGGTTGAACAAGCTTTTTCGCTGAAGCTAGAAACAGGCCAAACTCTGACATTCAGAAAAGTGGAGAACACCTGGAGACTGGAGAACACTTACCCAGTGATGGGGTTTTAGCTTAGTTATCAGTAAATGAATACATAGCTAGCATAACTGTAATGGAACGTATGGTGAAATGTAGTGAACACAGTGAAGGTTATGAAGTTTTAGAAAATGTCTGAAACATGAACTGCACTTGCATGATCAAAATGCAAAAAAGGTTTATTTGAACATACACAACACTACACTTCAAACAGCTTTCATGTTAAGTATCAGGCTGGGTACTATAGATTTCCATCCCATTTAATCCTCAAATTTAAGTTTAAGCCTACACATACTGTCTGGTTAATGACAGCACAATACATTTCAAACTGGGAGAAACTAGTGACTTTTTAACATATTCTACATTGAAATCTGCTCGTACATTTCTTCTTTCTGATTTACTCTGTAATCCCCAAAAGTTGACTGTTGCTTTATTTTTCCACTGTTTCAACAGCTTGCAGCATTTATACTGTGCTTTGATGTGTCAGTTGTATACGCAATTCACAACAACCGTGATGATCAACAAGTATTAGCATGCATGTAAGAGGAGACAGAAATGGTTGCAAACACATGGTCTGCAAATCACTGCAAATAGCACAAGCAAACATCTCAGAAGAGCTGTAGAGACTAATCTAGTTTGTCTTTAAAGCCAGTTCGGGGAAAAAATGTTATAGAAAAAATTGTTTAAGATTAGGAAATGGCATGACAAAAGGTCAGGGAATTTAAAATTTAAGCCACAGTTTTGGTGCAAGTCAGGCAGACAAGTAATTTTAATCTTGTCGTTGGACTTGTCTGCTAATTCACGGAATAGGAAGTGCTCAAGAGCTTTTGGGGAAGAGAATGCAAGATTTATAAAGGCTATTAGGGTACCATATCTGAATAAATCAAACAGTTACAGAAATAGGAAACAGCACTATATCATCACATGGCATAAACGTGTAACCCACTCTGGGGCAAATACACAAATATAAGCACAGGATTTGATTCCTTGCGATGATTATGAACAATGAAGTCCTGATCTTTTATAAAGATGCCCTGAGTCATTGCTTAGGATGGCAATATATGGTATGTTTGGCAAAGACACCAGACTCCTTAAAGTTGTCATTTAACTGGAATGACAAGGGAAAAAATCATTATTTGACTTCAACAATGACAGAGAAAGGGAGAATTTGTGCATCAAGGCCACTGTCAGCTTCCACACTTGGCATTTAAGAAAAAAAAAAAAAAAAAAAAAAAAGATTTGTGGAAGACACTCCTTGGAAAAAGAAATGCTCTTTGCAAACTTGCCCAAACACAGCAGCTTCTCATTTAACATATTGTTCTGGCATGTTTGCTAAGCAAGCTCCAGGGTGGCTCACCTTCTATCAAATACATTAGGACAAGCACTTCCATAGTCTTCTGATTAAGGAAGATGCTGCCCCTGTCCTGACTGTCTGTCTTGCCCTGTCCCAGTGGATCCCCTGGGCTGTCTCACACTCCCTGGGAGCAGTTTGCCTAGTGGTGGAGTTTGTAACAGAACAAAGAGCTCTTATGAGTCAGGTTCAATGCTTGAAAGAAATAAAACTGAAAATGGATCATATCTGTAAATTACTTCTTAAAATGTCCATCCTTAGAAAATGTGAAATCTCTTTTTTATTTTTATTTCATCATGCACCACATGTTGAGTTTCAACTAGTTTTTCTCATAATGCCTTCTTGTAGCTAGTTTTATTTGTTCTAGATTTTATTCCCCTATTTCACCTAAACTGCTTCAAATTTCCACTGTGACAGCTGTACACAGCAAGTATATATTGAGTATATTAAGCATGCTCAGGAAATCAAGGCATAAACACCTCCAAGTGCAATAGACATTCTGTAGCCAGTTGAGAGCAAACTTTTCATAACCTTTATATTACTCTGCCATGAACCATGTTAGTGGGGAGGGTGTAGGAGATGAATACTATTAACATGTAGAGGTTACATGCTGAAAAACCATATGGTGAGTTAGTAACATTTCAATTAATTATTTTTTCCAGTTATATGCTAAATAAGATGCTAGAAAAACCTAGAGTTTTCCCTTATATCAATAAGATATCTTTTTCTTCATAGACAATACCCTAAACCCCTCATAATTTGGAAATAAAGTAAAAACATACTGTGATAAAACAGTATTCAACTCCCATCTTCCAAATGATCATTGAGAGTTCAGAGGCTGAACTCTCAGAGACAGCCCTTGCTCTTGAGAGGACAAAGAAGCAAACAACCGATCTAGCACATTATTTGCGCTATGAAAACAAGTTCTAAAAAATACAAAACCAACTTATAAAAACCAGCACAATGTTACACAAAGTTTTTAAGTAGCAACAATGAAATTGCAAGGTTTTATTCAACTAAAGTTCTAATAAAACTACCTACTCTGACCAAGGGTAACACCAACAGATAATTTATTGAAATTAAAATCCAATGCCTGTGGCATTTAAGTGTTTTTATTCAGAGTAAGATAAGCACAAGGATACTATCAAGTCCTTGTCTCAAAGTCACGGTTGTTCAGAGCCACAACAGTCTGATCACAGCCAGGAACGCTGAAGGTCCCTGTGGTTCCTCACCATCACAACCACACAATAGAGCATTACATACCTGCTCCAACCTCTACTACAACCTTCATCTGAAATTCCTATCTGCAGAGCATAATGGAAATTAACACTGTTTTTAGACAGTCTGGTAAGTCTGTATTTTCAGTTTTCCANGGGGGGTGGAAGGCGAGGGGAGCCGGGGGAGGAAGGCGCATCAAGCTTGTAACCGGCCTGATTCCGAGCTACAAGCCAGGGACTCAGTCGGGAGGGGACAGGACCACCCCCACCCAGGGCCGGCAGCCCCGGCGGCGATGCGATGCGGCGGGAGCCGGGGCCGGGCCGCCGCGGGAGCTTCCCCGCCCGACGGCCGGGGCAGTGCTGCAGAAAATCACTGCCGCAACCACTTGTTCTTTGCAAGAAAAAACAAAAAAACCCCAAAAACAAAAAACCAAAACGCCATTTCTGCGCAGCGGGGAAACGCACTTGCGTTTCGCCAGAACGACGCGATCCATATGCGTTTGCGACTAGGAGCTTGCTCTGTTTTGAATGCAGGCGCAGCGAGACGCGTCTGTCCCGAAGCAAGCAAAAAGGCAAGCAGCGAGGCAAGAGTTAATTGGGGCTGGAGGAGGGGAGGGGGCGGCGGTGGGGCACGGGGAGTTAATCAGGGAGCAGATCCAGAGCCAGGCATGGAGAGGCCTCGCTAATGAGCCTCAAGTACCCTGCAGTGGCTTTCAAACCTAACTGGCTTCAAACGATGCCACCCCGTGACAGAGTACTGCTGGCCATACGAAGAGGGTGATTAGAATAAATGACTGGAGTAATTAACTCTGATTGGAAACCACCTGACTGGAAAGAGAAGCAAGGAGCTGTTTAGCCGATGGTCTTCTGGTAGAAAAAGGAAGCTTTCCTTTACTCCAGTGTTTGTATGTGCTAAAAGAGCTCTTCCTTTCAAATAGGTATGTGGGGGCACTAATGAAAAGCAGCTTTCATTCAAGGGCCTCCCCATTCACTTTGAAAGGGGGAGAAAAGAAAAGCTTCAAAGTAGAACTAATTTACTTGATCCAAACCCCACATTGGGGAGCCTGTACTTTGTAATAACAGGAGAACAAAATATTAGTTAAAAATATGCCTTAGAAGACTTTTCTCTTTTCATAAGAAGTTTAAATATTTTAAAGACGCTTGCAAGTTGTTGGTTTGTTGTTTTGCTTATTTTTTTAAAAAATACAAATATTAAGGCCTTCATAAAGAAATCTAGTCTTTGCATTTTCTATATTTCTTGCCCATGTTGCCAGATTTTTTAAAGTGTGAACATGGTTCGTCACCTTTAGCGGTGAGAACTTCATTTTTTGCGCTATGGAAAATGGCAACAATTTTACCTTTTTTTTTTGTTTTTTGGAAATGGGATTGGCAATCTCCAGCAGCTCTTGGGCAGGAAACATATTCGCTGCACATTCGCTTTCTCTGCCACGCTATCCCACCACTTTATTTTACAAAGCAGAATTACAAAGAGTGAGGGCATTACTACCTGCTGTTTTACAAGCAATCAGCAATTCATTGTACCAGTGTTGTCCTGTACCTGCTGAGTAAATGCTTTAAAAAAGTTCCACTAGCTGCCCAGTAACAACTACAGTATGGTAGCAAGAGCAATTCACCAAATGTTTATACTGAGCCTCTGATTTATTTGACAGCTTTACACCTTCAAGACATGATATAATTAAATGTTTTGACAAAGAAACAAAAATTGTATAAATAAGAAAGTCGTTAAAGAGGTACAGTATCTAAAATTAAAATGTGCTATGGGTATAAAATACGATTTCTGAAATCACACAGAATGTTTGGGGCTCCTATAAAATAGATAAAATGTATTTAACTTTTAAAGAGTGATTTTTTTTTAATTGTTAGACTTTCTGCTACTGTATTAAATTATTATACACCTAAAAAATTCCTAATTTAATCACTGTATGAATGCAGTTCAAAAAGACTAAAAAAGCAGTTCTATGTTATTTTAAAAAGGCAATCAAATCATGATGTAAGGAAAAACAGTGCACATAAAATATTAGGAGACTTTTCAAAACACCAAGCAGGATCTTAATTTATTGTGTCAATTGTTGTTATTTCGATTGTTTCAAAATATAAATCAACTGCTGCCAGGATGTCTTAGGGGACAGCTAACACGCTATGAGGTTAATCCTACCCCTCTAAGGCACTCCAGTTCAAGCTTCAGACAAGCCTTTGTGCCTGCCCAAGCCAGCTTGATGCAAGCTGGCACTTCTTAGCGCAGAGAAGAGGGCACACAATGCACTAGGAATGCTGAAAATGGGGTTCAGAAGGAGATAAACTAGGTGGTGACCATGTCCATGTTCACAGGATGACCAAGGAGACCAGTAAGAATCACTGTTCATGTTCAAAATGAAAATGAGCATATTAAAAATGAAATTTTAAAATTCAAACAAATGTCCCTACACTGTGGTTGCTCACTCTAAGGTCAGTTTGTATCTTTAAAATGCAGTTTCATTATCATTTGTGGTAGCATGTGTATAAAATGTGAGCTTATTGCTAGACCTAAAAGCTAATTGTTTAAACAACGTATAATTATATAACCATTATTTAAACATTAAAGCCTTTAAGCAACTATGTGAAAACATTTACAATCAACTTTGTAATGCAGCTGAAGAGCACTGTTGTTCTAAAGGAAACTGTAATCCAGCAAAAGGTAACAATGACCAGTTGTTTATAAGAACCACTGAAATGTTTGGGAACTAGTTCACATTCTCATGCTATGTTTATGTTTCCATTTATCATCCTTCTCCTTGAGAAGATAGCTCAAAAGGAAGAAAGACTAGAGAACAAAATTTTGTTTAAATTACACATGCAGACGTCAGGTAATTTAACAAATCGAGACGAAAAAGGGATGCCTTGTGTATAGCTAAAATCATTATTGCATTAAATCATTTTCTCCTCTCTCTCTCTCTCTCTGAGGGGTCCCATCCTTGGAGTGTGGTTTATATTTATTCTGTATATGCAGCTTTGCCAAGAACTTCTAGCTCACAAGTGAAGAAAAGGAACCAGAAATACAATCAAAATGTAAGAGTATACTATGTATAAATGTTATGGCAGTCTTGTTAATCAAAGAATAGACCCGATCTTTGCTTAAAAGGTGCAGCTTAATGATTGACTCCCACTCTTTTAACAGTTTTCATCCATCATATTGTAACAAAATACAACACAATATGATATTATGCCCATAGAAAACAAACAGGCAGTGATAGGACAATTTCAGGACTGGTAAAGTGGGCAAATGGAAAACAGTTATTAATCAAACTGTTCATTTGTAGCATTATAAAAGTTGGTTACTTATGACTGTGGTAGACTGTATTTCTGAATAGAAATCTCCTTTTTTGCCCTACATTCATAAACTACTGAAGCCACATATGTTTCCATTATGATATATGTGATAACTGAATGTGGGGAGATTGTTTTTCCTTACACCTTGGTTGCAGAAGATTCAGGAAGTTACCATTTTGTTTAATCATGTGTTTGGGCTTCAATTCCAAATTCAGTTACATGTTTGCCCTCCGACTACTGTGGGGTTTGAAATAAATGGTTAAGAAAACTCTGAGTACCAACGTAAAAATAGCTAGTTCTCCTTGGAGAGAACTTTACCTTAGTCTAATTCTCTACTCCATTATTGTTACAAGAAATACCTGAGTTGACCACAAATAAAGTCACATTTGAAAAAAGTTTATTTCTGTGACAGGCTGACAAGAGAATTCTTGCCACACAAAGATTGGATAGAGCATGTTTGTTTACTACAAAATGATCCCAAGTAAAATGAACTTCTCTAACTGGTCCTGTTGAGTTATTGCTGTATTTAATGCAGGGTGTCACACAGAAGAAAGGGTAGTGCTGTTTGAGTACATCAACCTTAATGCAGAATATTTCGAATGTTTGTTAATGTAAAACTAGCAACCCTTTATTAATCCCTCATTTTACAATGCCCTCAATTCTCCAAATATTTCTCCCCCGACTCCCCCCGCCAGGATGTCAGTAAATTCAACTGAACATTTTATAATTAAACAAAACATCAAAGTAATGGACATTTATGCAGTCCCTCCATGCAGGTGGATTTTTTCTAATGAAATGTAGTAATAGAGTGTGTTCTACTACTTCTCTTGGCATGCATGCACACATACTAAAATGTTTGGAAACTTGTTCTATATCAATATAAACCTTGCTATTGTCACTACAGCCAGAGAATTTTGTAAAGTGCTTTATAAAATACTTCAATGTAAAGTTTTAGATTATAAAAATACAAAAACCAAACACCTTTCCTTTCTCTCTCAAAGCAAACTTCTATTATAGCAATACTGAGAATCTGTTCCAGAGATCAGGTGACATGGAAATACACACGCGGAAAGATTCCATCTGACTCAGAAATCTTTTAGACAAAGTCAGGATTTGCCACTTGTCCTAATGCCTACAATCAGCTGGACAATAACCCTAGGGTTAAGGTTAGGGTTGCACTATCTGCAACCATTTTGACATTACACATGAAAGTGTTCAGGATGCTGGACTGGAATAATCATGTTATATTCAGTATTCCACCTCCTACAAAAGCTAAAAATCCAGATACATTTGAGTTGCATATGTGTACATACATGGAAGAATCCTGAAACACTGCTTAGCTGTTCCTGAAAGCATAATTAAGGAAAACTTTCAGTGACACTACATAATGGCTTTGCCACTGAGATAACAGAATTTGCTAGTTGTATAGTTTAATATAATTCGTGCCTTAAATACTTATAAATCGGTTACGTTAATCCCAATCTTTATTGGAACAACCACCCTCCCCAGTTTCCTCACATGCAGGGAAACAATAAAATGACCAGTGCCCTTCCACAGGCGAGAAGTGGCTTAGGAAAAGGTTTGTCTACTTCTACATTTCATTCTTTTGTAACTAACTCAGCCTTTATTCATTATTTAATTGTGGCAATGTTGATGTTATTTTATTCATTAAATATTTTTGGAAAATTTCAGCCTCTAAATGAGAACAAACATATCAAATGATCCCGTGCCCCAACTCATAAGGAAATGAACACTGCAAATACCTAAATATCGTAACCTGCATTGTTAATAGAAAGGATATGCAGACATTCTGCTACCTAAAATCCTCCTAAAATTTTAAAGCGTTTAAATAAATCCCCAGTTCACCAATTAAAAAAAAATATCACAACTAAACAGCCACTTTGAAAATTAACGGAATTAATAATAAAAATCTGAGAATTGATACTATAACAGTCCAAATTACAGATGTATATATTTGAAAAAGTTCTATTGCATGCTTTTTTGTAAATTCATTTCAGCTTGAGCATGCTCCCTCTTGTTATTTACATACTAAATATATACATGGTACAACGTAAAACCTAAAACTTCAATATCTCCTTTAAAATGTACATTCATAAAATCCCTAGGCATGTAATCACAGGAACTTCTCATATAACATAGTAAACACCACAGAAGGCTTTACATATTTATGTCACTCATGCACCGTACATACACTAAACAAGACATTTTGTTTTCTTTTATACAAAAGTACACGAGGCCACATTATAAAGATTTAGCACAGCACTACAGTAAATAAGGGAAATGTGTTATGATTTATTAGCCAATTAAGTGCACAATTACTGATTTATCCTTCAAATTACGTATGAAAAGGCCTATTGTTGTGTGCTGAAAATAAATTTTTAGTGTATGATTATTGGCAATACTAAAAACTTTAAAGATGTTCAGCTTAGTGTGTACACACACAAACACAGAGGAAGATAATAATTTTTTGGCTGCAAAAATGGAAGTGTATATGTAGGAAAAATCATTATCAAGATATGATGACAGTTAAAATTGTGTAGCTTCATAGTTGACATTGCTATGTTTGTTTCTGGCCCAAAATTTTAAGTTGATGATAAAATATTTTCCTGAACACTGGAAAATTAGAAATACTAGAATGTAAAAGGTTCTTTAAATCGATCTGTGTTAATTTTTTAAAGTACTGCAATTATCTTATTTGTCCTGAGTAGAGGATACATGTAAGAAATTCAATATCACACTCTATGCACAAAACTAAAAATAAAGGTGCTTGCAGAAACCAGATACTTAAAAAACTTGTGACTCAGTTATAGACAGAAAATTCATCAGCTGCCTTGTGTTTCAGTGTTTGTTTTCCAGTAATTTCACTGCCACCAGATGATAACATTACAACAAAATGTATTTAGTTCTGCACAAAACTTGTGTGGGCAATACAAAAGCACACAGCAAAAAGCCTTTAAATAGGCCAAAGGCTAGCACCTTCCAGAATTACAAGGAACAGAAAGAAAGCAATGGTGGCTGCCTAACCACGTAAATCCAGCAGAATATGGTATAATCCTGCCTGACCAGTAACTCTGATCTCTGCAGCAGGAGAGAGGGAGGAAGAGGAGACTGTGACCTTCACTCCTTCAGTACATTTGCCCCAGGAAACCAGGAGGAGGAATGAGAGAGGCTACACTGCCAGCTCCCAAAAGCCACAACTCATTCTTTCCAGTTATGAAAGAGTTAAGAGCTGAAAATCATCAAAAATTTCAGACTTAAAAAATATGGTGTATTTTTTATTTGTCTAGGAAGATTTGAGGCTTCAGAGTTTACATTTTCAACCTTTTATCCACAGAATTAGAGAATTGCTTTAGAAACTAATAAATGATAAAAGCTTACACTCCAGCAAACTAACAATTTCAAGCACAAGAGCTTAAGGAAAATCACAAACTATGGCAAAATTTAAAGTGAGAAAGCCTGGTTTATTAGAGATTAAAAATGGAAAAGCCTCAAAGAAAGGGTTTACTGGAAAATACAAGTAAAAAGGGATTGTAGACTAACTTCACTATATAACCTAAAGATCCTTCTACATAAAACAGTGGGAGGTTCACATTATATTGAGTGAGATGTATACTAGACGTATACTAACGAACATTTTCAAAGGCCTTACAGCTGCTGGACCACTCAAGGGAAACAAACTGTTTAATACACCTAGTAAAAAGCACATAATTAATAAAAATATGAAAACAAGCAACTAAGTTTACATTAAGCCTTATGTTGGTCTCGGCACACGCAGGGGTATTAAATAGAAATATTACCAAGAGTTAGAATTCAAAACTTGTTTCTGTTATAAAGGACTTCATTAATTGTGTATATATATATATATATATTAACCCTCTCCTTTTTAATAACTAAATCCTAAATACTTTAGAAAATTTGTAAGTTTGGACTTTGGCAAAACAAAATCTAAACCATGCTATATGGTCATTTTTTTTCCAACAGCACAAAATAACTCCACGTCTCTCTGATTAGACACATCATAATGACTAATACATGTAAGGAGCAAACATATTGTAAGAACCTGAAGTATTATTTAGACACAAACATAAATATCGGTAATATCCATCATACAAGTAACAAAAATGAGGAAACATAACGCAACAAAGGAAGATTCAAGTACTGGTACAAATCCAGTTGTAAAGCTCATGAGAATGATTTGGTGGTTTAAAGCTTTTGTGCTGAGTTCAGCTTATGTAAGAATCCTAAGAACTTAAAATACTGAATTCAGATTTGATTTCCAATGTGTTCCCTAAGGAAATCAGCCTTAGATGCCGAGTTCCTTGTCTGTGTGTCTGTTCCTCCCTTAGTAACACAGAAATCTCTGGCTTATTTCAAGCAGATTTGAAAGACAGGTAAAAGTCTCAAAGTTAATTCCATTTGTATAGCTTTTCAGAAAATCCATGGTCAGACACAGGCAAGAGGGGTAAACAGATACCCTCACCACAGGAAAGCCAGGCAGTAAGTACATAACCGTAATATCCACTTGGTTGTGTCTAATAAGTCAACATTTTTACACTGGCCCTTCCCTGGCAGCCAGCAAAAGCGGAGGTGTCATAGGGAATTTTTGAGAGAAGCTGGAGTTACTAAGTGATGAACGGTAAGAAGCAAAGGACACACATACGTAGGAAACTGGGTTTCAGCAATCCCGCTGCTCACTGAACAACTGGTTACTTTTTCCAGGTAAGTGCTTAAAGACAAACTTCCATAACATCTGTTTGATGTTATGTTAAAAAGAAGTTATAACAATAATTTCCAACTCTATTTTGAGAAAAGTATGAGATAACACTGGAGATCTTCAGAACACATGCTCAGGAGGAGGCCCTTTTAAAGTTGCTTATAAAAATACATATATACCTGTTTCTATAGTACGTACCAATATTAATTGTGTCATACAAAATAACTTTTAGTGTCTTTTAAAATGTACTTTATACAGATGTCCATTATTCTGACTTATAAAAAAGAACATAAATTAAGTTCAACCCAAGAAATTACATGCAAGTGTTAATGCTTGAGTTAGCAAAATACGCTGACATATTTTATAGCTTACTGTGTATTACAGCTTTCACCTTCCTAACTAGCTGTATAACTGAAAATGTGCAATATTTTTAATTAAGTAAAAATAATACAGCCACAGATGCTAAAATCACAGACTTCTAAAAAACACGATGATTCAAGGATTTCGGTAGGTGAAACTGAACTACAGAAAAATCTTTACATGTTCCTGAGCAGAAACCAACTTTCTGTACTCACACAACCCACATGTGTCACTTCAAATTCCAAATCCAGATTTTGGAGAGAATGTGCATGTTTTTAAGAGTGCTACAGTATGCTAGGAAGCTACTGTTCCTATGTATACTTAATATAAACCAGTCCCTGAAACACTAACTGAACATAAATTAAAAATTTTGTCATTAATTTTATTTCACTCTGGAATCTGCGTTACTGAGAACAATGTCATACAAAGGAGAAATGCACTATACATTCTTACATTGCTTCGTGAAATTCGGCATCCATCAGTGTCATATAAAACACATTAAAAAAGCAGCACTACTAGTTTTAGCACAAATATTTAAAGCAGTTTCGTATAAACTTTATGTACAAATAAAGTCTACTAATATCCAGCAAACAGTGGTGCAGCTGCATTAGCTCATGTAATGTTTCACACATGGAAACCAAGATGCAAGATTACCTCATTTTTGGTAACACTCATAAACTACACAGTACACAGTAAACATGTCTACCCAGCAAATTAAAATATCACTGCACTATGCAGCAGCTGAAGCTATCCAGAACCTGTTTATAATCCAATAGAAACAGAAATTTGTCTTCAGTTCTAGAAACAGGGGGGAGGGGGGGAATCAAAGTCTAAGTAAAATAAACTGCACTGCAAGTGTCACTTGCCCCAAGACTTCCTGCTTCCCACAAAAGACATGCACCCATTCTGGAGATCAAAGGTCAGAGCTTTACAATAGAATACATTGTAAATAGGTTTAAAATAATTGAATACAACTGCAAACCAAGGACTCATTTATAGCTTGCTAGGAAAAAAAAATATAGCTGTTTTAAGTCATTCCAGTATACGAACTGAAACCTGCATTATAAAACTGCATCTGCTTCAAAACGACCAGATCACCACCTGCATACCAGTTGGATTTGGTCATTCCACAGCCATCTAAATAATGAAATGCCTTTGAGTAAATTACATGACACCACTGTTTTGATTATCCTCTGCAAAGTCTAGAGGAGCACTAAAAATGGCCCTACCTGCCACCAAAAGGCTGGGTGCTCAGCAGTTCTCCTGGCACCCGAACCTCATTCCTAGAGACTAATAAGCACTCTTTCTGCAACAACAAGCATCTGCGCAAGTGCTGTAAATATTCACCTGCGAGATAACTTATTTATTGCGCTGTACTAATCAGAGTTTCCTTCTTATGCAGATGTCTGGTGCCAGTGCCCGAGATGGTGACTGCCGAACCAGGGACGATGGCACAATGCTCTTTTCCCTTCTAACGGCTTGCAAGATCCAGGGTTTTGTGCTCCAAATAAATTGGCATTTAGCCCATGCGCAGAGGCACTGCCCGCACGTCACATATTTGGGTACAAAACCTGAAGTTAGAGATGTACTTACTAGTCACATCTACCTGCTCTTCTGCCTTTTTTTTTTTTCTTTTTAGATCAAATTCAACATTTGCCAAAGGAGTAAAGCTATCAAATGTAGGTGTAACCACATATTCTTCTCCAATTTGATGAACTTATTTTTATTCAGTAACAGAAAACGCCTTGCTTCTGGGCTGAAACACCTCAAAAATTGTTTGGAAAATGAACAGGCACAACACCTACCTTACAATTTATTATAGCTATTTTTGCAGACCACAGGCTCATTCACAATTTACAATCAGCACTATTTTTCAACCAACCAAAGCAACTATGTCATACGGGTCCACATTCAGTATCAACAAGTAAAATATTTAGAATTATGACGGTTAATAAAAGCTTCTATAGCTCTTTACATGTCCAAACCCCTGCACAAGTTTTAATGGGATATTCCTGTGAAAACAAACTATCACCTGAAAGTTATGTTTACTAGGGCTTATCTGGCATACAAGCTGTCCTATATTAGTAAAGCTCAAATACCCTCCTTCAGGGCATAATATATTTGGAGGTTTGTTGGGATGTGTTAATATATTTTCTATCTCAACAGGATAAAGACAGGAAATAATTCTATGATATTTACTTATCTCTGTTGTTAACCTTAGTTACCTTTATTAGACTAGCAATTATACCACCACAAAAATCGTTAGTCACAGCAAAAAGACAGTTCATCACAAGACTGAATTGATGTTCATTTTAACAATGACACATGAGCAATTAACTATTGCCCCTTACTTGAATCAGTGGTTTTCAACCTGTGGTTTGCAGACCCCTTTGGTCTATGGACTAGCTCTAGGAGACCAAAAAGGGTAATTAAGGAAAGTCTTGGCTTACTGTCAGTTGGCTTAAATTTGCTATACAGGAAAACGCACCTGCAATGGAAAATTTTATGGGGTCCCAGAAAAAAAAAAATGCCGGAAAGTAATTGCCATAGGTTTTTTCTTATGCAGCAGAAAGAGACCTTGGGATTTTTACAATAGTTTTGACCTCTCAACTGCTGCAGGTGAAGAGCTTTCCCAACAAAACTGCCAGTCTGAAAAGATGAGGAATTCCCAGGTAGTGTGATTTCTGGTGGAACATTCACCTTTGTAGGAAGGATCGGGCAGATTTTTTTTTTTTTTTTCAATTCCTCTGTTCTGGCAGTGTTTCAGGCTATTGATAGAAGCTTGTAGAATACTTCTACACAAGAAAACATGCAACTGACAGTGTCTCAGAATACCCTCTTCTGCTCAATTGCACATTACTTACTTGGAGTGATAAATTTCCAGATTTTTCCTGTAAAAATCAAAATCCTTTATGTAGGCTACTACAAAACAACCATCCGGTCTCACCTAAAAGGAATTTCTGGTCTCTCTTGAAATTTCTGAAAACATGTTACCAATTCTTTTCTACCTTATTCCATCAAAACAAACTAACCTCACCTACTCTGTAAGAAGGGAGAAGGGGGAGAATCCACCCGGCCATGTTTACATACGTTTTCTTTTATGTCTAACCCATTATAGAAAAAGGGCAAGTATATTGGATACTTCACCTTGGTTAAGAACAAGACATGGGAAATGTCGTATCTAAGAAAAAAGATTACTTTAAAATCCTCAGAAATACAATATCTTTTTCAACTTTTTGGCAATGCACTTTGCGTTTATTAAATAAGAATACTACAGTTTCCTCATCACAAGAAGGTCATGTAAAGATAAACCTATTAATGTTGTGGACAATTCAAATACTACAGGGTGAATATTAAAGAAAAGGCCATGTAGGATGATGTTTTCTGAAGAGGGTTCAAACTGTGCAATAAATAGTGTTTGAAGCTATAAACATAACAGTATGGAGGAAAAAATTACTGAGTAACTTATTATATGAGCCCTGTTCATTTTGTAGACTGAATACAGCCAACAGAAGAATAACAGTATGTGACTGTTTAGTTTGAGGCTACAGGTAAAGGCATAAGCTAAAAGGAAATGAATAATGACATAGAGATCTAGTTTCATTTTTTGTTTTTCAAGTACTTTATGTTTGTGAACTTATTCCGTAAGCCCTACAAAGAGAGAAAAAAGGACCTCTTCAGTTGTTTGACATGGTGTATCAATGTGTCTCTATGCAATCTGCAGTTGATTTCTAAACTCATTTGAAAACACAAAGCAGTAGATGGTGTACAATCATAGTTCCAAAAGAATTCACAACCAAAATACACTTTCTTAATGTTTTCCTGTTACTGGCTTTGTGCAGAGGCCCTTCAGCTACCAAAGCAAACAACTGAATGATGTGAATGCAGACATGTAATGACTGTAAGGTCAGCACATGACCACTAAGCATTCATGACCCCAAATTAAGAGGTATTACCCTCTATCTACTAATCCTTGGGTTGCAAATGTACAGCTTACTCCAAGAACATTAAAAATTCCTGAAATTTGCTTACACCCCACTGCTTGAAAGACAGGAAGCTAACATGCATAAAGTGATAAGTTAAAGGGGCAGTTCTGTTATCAAACACCATATTAAAAATGTCACGTATTTCAGTGACCTTTTCAGTTAATGAAGGCAACTATGATTTTATATTGAAGTACTATAGAAATACAGCCATCTCCTGAAAATAAGAATATTAATTTCACAGATCCTAACATTTCAAATCCAAAATACAATTTTAGAGGACAATGGAGAAAGCTACATTAATCTTACTAGTAAATGCATTCAAAAGGTTATTACCGGTATAATCAGACTACATGGGATCCACAAATTAAATTCTACATTTTGGCAGGGTGGCTTTCTTTTTTGACTATGTAAGACTATATGTTTATCACTTCTCATGTTTTCACATCATGTAGAACACATAAGAGGCTGCAACAGTAATTCTGTTGGTAAGATTACATAAAGGTTTTTACTGAGAATAAAATCCCAGCTTTTTATGCCATCATGACACTTTTTATGTCCAGAATTTCCTTGTTAATATTAATAGCAGCATTCACATTTCCCATACTCATTTGTTAAAAAAATTGCACATTTTTAAAAAGAAGATGCTTCAGCGTGCTTTGTGGAGACCAAAGGAGCTGTGTTAATCTTCTCGCTGAGACCAGATCTCACTACGAACTTCATACCTAAATATATGAACCTAAGATTTTAGGAAGATATCAAATAGATTTTATTTTGGGTTCTTTAATTAGGATCTCCATGTAATCACTGGAGACTTTAAAGCTGTCTTCATTTATCAATCCCTCCCATATCCCTGTCATTTTTGTATTTACATATAGCAACACAAAAAGCCCCAGAATAACTGAACAGACCTGGCCACTCTACTGATTCCTCGGTGTAATTCTGCATTTGTTTCTTGTGAAATTCTCTGCTTCTCTGTCTGTATCACAGCTTTCTGTCACTAAGCTCCTTCACTATTCATGTGCCACCACCTTCTTTGCAGAAAGCAATCTTTGGAGTTGAAACCCCTGATACGTAGCCTTTCATTGCAGTTCACAACTGGCCTCTGGCAAGCATACATTCTGGAGGCTACTTTGGTTGTCTTTTTTCCCCTCACTCTCTCACTTCTCACAACATCCTAAACCTCATGATAAAAGGAGCAGGAAAAAGGGGAATCTGTCAGTCAAAGATTTGTGATTAAGAAAGAAGCATCCGTCTCTAGGAAACCCTGTGGCTCACTGCAGGGAATACCAATGGAATAAATTTCTTACCTTCCTCCTACGCTGGAACTTACTCTTGTTAGGGGAGTGAGAAAACTGACATATAACAGAGATGGCCATCTGGCAGACCATGGCAAGACCCAGCTTGCCAGGCTGTTTTATCTGATCCTCTAGCCTGCCTGCCCATCATCAGATCAACCAAATTAGGATAATGTCTCTATAACCTGCAGCAGAAGGGTGTATAAATCAAACCAAAAGCAGCAGGATTTACAGTATCGGATATAAAACTGAGCTAATACAACTGTGTTGATCTAGCCAGAAATAAAATTGACTCCTGAGTACATTTACTCATTTCTGGTGCACAGCCCAGCTTGCAGCAGTCTTCTACATATCCACAATATCAAAGTGGTAGCTAAAACAACACAAGTCAGCACACCACTTGCACCTCAGTTACAAGGGCCTGTAAATCGGTCATAATCAGGTTAGATGACATGTGCCATGGGAGGAATCTCAAGGCAAAGAAAAATTTTCCATTAAGTGGTTTACAACAATAAAATATGAACCTCTCACTATATTTGGGAGAATCATCTGAACTTGAAAGAATTAATCTGAATATTGCCCTCTTCTAAATTTATTCTAAACTACTAATGCATGCAGGGCAAACTGCAATGGGGACAGAGTTCAGTAAATAAAGAGGAACATAATCTGTTAAAAATCTGAGAATGGCCTGGATCTGTACACACTAGTAGTAAAGCTAGGCTTAAAAAAAGCTCTGGATGTGAACTATGTTTGTATGGAGCTTTGGAATGGATTTTAATCATAGCTTAATTCTGGTGTATACACAGGCCAAGGGAGTGCCTGCATGATGTGCTTGCATGGGTCTGAAGGGAGGATGCAGACATCCAAGTCCACTGCAGTATGGATAGTTCATGTACTTTTAGTATCTTAAAGGTTTAATAAATTAACTGACTATGAATAAAATAGCCCTAGCAGAATATGCAGCAAAATTTAATTATTGGTTTATTTATATTAGTTTAGGCAAAATATATTAAATACTTAATATTTAAGTTATTCTGTGATTTATTGTGAAAGCAGAGAACACTCCAGCAACTCTTGGAGCATGCCCTCACCATCTTCTACTCCTAATCCTCATTACAAAGTTCTTATTCTGCTTCAGAAAGCAGATGGCAAGAGATAATGTCAGTAACAATTAAGAGGCTTCACTGACCTTAAGGACTCTTCTGATATACACTTGTAATATTTTTTTCAGAGATTTGTAGAAACAGGATACTTTTTACTATTTTATTCTAGGTATACTATTTGGAACATGCCTAAAACAATTACACAAGTTTTTGTTTTGTTTTCTCTAAACAATGGAGAATGTTGTATTTTTTATTAACTAAAAAAAGGACATTATAAATGAAACATCCAACATTACTTTCATTCTACACATTGCAAAACTAAAACCATTTGAGTTTCCTAATATTTTTAATCAACTTCCTCTAAACTACTTGCATGCTGCTGAGCCTTTCATGTTTTTATGAGCCCAGTTCAACTCTCCCTGCAAACAACTTGGATCAGATCCAGAATTTCTTTTTAAACTGTGACTTAGAGAAATTCTATCCATTTGGACAAGGACAAACACAAAAAACATCACAAGAGTGTATATTATGTCACTTTCATCTACGCAGAATTTTGTCTCCGTATGACCTACTTGAATGTCAATTATATTTTTGCTATTATTAATATCCTTAATCTTGCTTTACAAGCTGTTGCTTTTTATTAACAATACTAGTCTACCTAAATAAAATCCAAAGAGGAAACTTCAGAATAAAAACAGAAAAATTGCTGAGAGATAGATAGATTTCATCTAATTAATATGTTTGAGATTAATTTGAAACTTTAGTATTTAAGATGGAGAAAAGAAAATTACTTCCAAAAAGAAAGAAGCCAGGCTAGCTTGGTTCTAGAGCCTTCGAGTTACCTAAACCTTATATTTTTATAGAGATACTGTCTAATATCTGCCTACATAGCAGCTACATTAATGGACAATATACTGGCCGTCTGTTGCTCATTAAAGCTACCCTCTGCCAAAAGCTACTTTGCCTCAGATCTGCTACAGACAGTAGCAAATGAGGACTCCCTAACATGTTTCAGTCAAACTGAACAAAGCTAGACAGCTAAAACATTTTTTGAAACTACTTAAACTAATCTGGAAAGGGTCAGGTGAGCACAAGCACAAGAAATTCTAGCTCTGGTGTTTTCATCAACGGACCTGTATTTCAGAGAGAACTTTCATGCTTCAAAAGCAGAACAGTTATATTGCTTTAAATTTCTGAGTTAATGGTAATTTTATAATAGCTTTCAGAGAACAAAACAAATGAAAACCGCTCTTCTGTTGGATTTGGTTCTGCATTTGACTACATACCTAGCAAATTTTACTAAATGCAGTTCAACAGATCAGCAAGTAAGTACTTTAAGGGGTACCATGCGACCAAGATGTGCACACTTTTAACTAATAAAGTTTGAGAGTAAAAATTACAGCCTAAGAGATTTGGGGTTGCTGGAATTGCTTCAAAAAGAGAAATTAGAAAAGACGTACACAGTCCTCGATTATTTGAGGGTGGACCAATCATCTGACCAAAGGAACTGACTGTCCAGTACATGTATGACTCAGGTGAGCATGACCTTGATTGTCAAAAGCCTGCATTTGTTTTGCTAAACACATTCTCCTACTTGACTGATGGGCTATAGTTTGGCCTCTCTTGAAACCAAAAGGGCTACACCTGAACTTGCAATTAAAGGGTAACAACTGGCAGATGTGAAAGAATATCTAGCAGGAGGCTGATGCTGAGCAGATGGGCTAGGGTGCAGCAACCTTTTCCATCCATTTCCACTCACTGCTTTTGCAAAAGCGCACAACCATCACGAGCCTGCCGCTACGCTCCTCCAGCAGCTGCACAATACCCCCTGCAGAGCACCGTGCTGCTGGAGCTAAACCAGTATCAGACACACAGCTAATGAGAGCTTGTCTAGCTCTACAAGTCTGCACTGCTGACTGTGGTTTAATGAGATCCCAGCCTTGACAGAGAAAATAGTTTAAGAAGTTTCCACTCTGAAATGTTTGTACTTGCAATGTGTTACAGCTAACTATGCTGTTATTTGTGCCAATGCAACCACCAATAGAGCAACATCATAAATGAGACCACTGAAATAATAACTGAGGTTAGAAACAAGACTTTTTCATAACATTTTGGTGATCTAGTTTAAAGTACAGCCTTGCAAGCAGTTGTTCCTGTACAAAGACACAGATGGGAAAGTGTGGTGAGGGATAGGAAGAAGAGATGGAGGACTTACCTTAAGTTATATCCCTGCAAGGCCCCTATGTTTTGGAGCTATGTCTTCAGATTTTTCCTTCTATAAAGCCAGAAAATCTGTTGTACAGGACTAAAGCACTATTAACTTGATATGGTGAAGAAAAATATACTTCTGTTTATTAGAGTAAGAAGAAATTTCCCTATTTCTCTGTTTCTCTCATAAAACTCTCATATATTCCTCTAGAGTTTGTGTTAACTACCAAATGTAAGATCTTGTATTTCATATCACATTTTGTACTGCCTAACAGACTACATATATTTTTATTTGTAGAAATATCCACAGTCTCCTTCTGGTTCCTGTTGTTATTCTTAATGTTCCTGGGTCTAATTACACTCTCTTTGAAAAATATCACCTTGTAGCAGAATTTAATTTTTCATTTCATGAACCATCTTTAGATCCTTATGTTATGAAACGGAGAACGTCATTTCCTGATGCATCTCCTCAGTACTATTAATTATTTTGTATGCTTTTATTATGCTCTTTCTTATTCTTTTCTCTTCTAGAAAGAAGAAACTCTTTCCTAGTATGTGAGTTCTTCCTACATCCACACCATTGTCATAAGCTTTCTCTCTTACCCCAGATGGTTTCAGCAATGTTACTGTTCCTCATCTCATGCTTTCAAAAAGTGGAGTCTTGCCAGGGAAAAGCACTGCAAGCAAAGCCTCAGCTGACTCTTTTTGTATCCTTCCATGTAGGGCACAGATGGCCGTGTTTTCTCAACCCCTCCCCTACTTCAGCTGAAGACCACAAATTCTCAGGTTTTTTTTCTCCACAGCTCCACATATGTAAATGTTATCCAAATCTCACTTTCTTTTCCAACACTTAGAATGGAAACCTCTACATTCTGACTACATTAGAAATACTTTATTTAGAACAAACTACCTATCAAATTTAAATTTAGCAGCATATTTTGACATTTGATCTACAAATAAACTTTAGACAACATTGGAACAAATGCACCAGCACCATCTCCTACCAGATCTCTCACCAGTACATTCTGTTGTATGGAAGTCCTGACCATCATGAGTTCACCTTACAGGAGGAAAATATTGCAATATTTCTTTGCAAAGCAACCTCCAATCACAGACTGTAATTCTTAACTAATCAAGTTAGAAACTGCCATCGCTTTCAAACTTTTTTTTCTCCCTTCCCTATACTGAGCTTGTGATGCAATTTTTCCAGGGTAATCAAAATTCTTAATACATTTTCAACAATATCCCTCACAACAGCATTTACAGCAAGTGCCCAGGCACAGCATTCGGAGAACAGACAAACAGAAGACAGATTTAGTGAACACCTGTTAAATGGGGCAATGGCTCCAGCACAATTGTTTCCCACTTCATTTCACACAGTAATAACTTTAATGTCCTCCATGGACTCGCTTTCAAACACCAGTTCTACAACATCAAACAACAAAAGAGCTGAAAGCAAATTTGTCTAGATTGCTTCCAATCAACTTTTTTTGGATAAAATCACATTTACTTAGTTCCTTTTTTTTTTTTTAACCTGTATCTGATCTGCTCAAACTGTCTTATCATTTGTCTTTTTAAAATCTTTCTCAACTGCATATAATTCTCCTCAATGTTGCACTTTTTATCTTGGCTATAATAAATTCTCTTACTCTATTGAAAAATCTGGATCTCTCATCACTATCTGGAATGTTCATAGTTTTAGTTTAGGCTTTGTTTCCTGTTGACTGTGCTACATCCAGGCTCTTTTTACTACTTAACCTCTCTTTTGTTTTATTTTGCTCTTACTTAAATTATTTGTACTCTACTTTTTAGTTTTTCTCCTGCTCACCTTGGTTAGTCTCAGACTTCACTAAAACAGATGCATTACAGGTAACTATGTAGCGCTGTAATGATTAGCAAATAATTTAAACTATTTTTAAGATATGGTAGGCTGTTTTTTGTTGTTATGTTTGTTTTTTATTATGATGAGAGAATTACAACAGAATTATTTAATACCTGGAATTTTTTGAAAGATGAAGAATGGCAAATTTTGACCCCAGGTTCCTTAAATTATTTTTTCCAAAACAGCAAAGACAGACTGCCCAGGAAATCACATTCCATGATTCTATTAAGCCTTCTTTATTCAGGAAGACTGACATCTATTACACTTTCAGAAATTATTTACATGTAAGCACGTGTGGACTTTTTCTTAAATGTTACTCTGCTTGCAACCCTGAAGTCCAGAGTTTAGTTGTAATTTCAATAAAGTAATTTGTATGCAGAGTTTAAACTGATGGCAGGAATCACAAACAATGAAAACAAAACAAAACAAAACAAAATATTATTCTGGAAAGAACAGATTATACAAACTCTGTTTTCCCTTCCTATTAATATATCTGATTGGTTATAAATTAGATCAATGCTTTTTGCTCACAAATGATGATATACCACCTAGGTTACTGTTGTCATTGAAAAGAAAAAAAAAGTTGGTTTACATCATCGCATTTTTCCTTTTTACCACCTATTAACTTTGTCCTACAGATGCACCCCTTCAATGAATTCCATCATATTTATTATCCAAACCCCATCTTCCAATATTAATATATTTTGATGTGTTATGAAACCAAAACTGAATGCCTTCAGCATCCTTAAAACAAGTTCTATTCAAAAACATGGCTCAAGTTCACTTTTCATTACCTCCCTCATATTCTTGAATGTATTTATCTTTCCTGTAGAGTGGCCTCTTTTACAAATTAAATATATAAAAATTCTTCCCTGAAAATTTTTAAAACAAATATTCCAACAGAATTGGCTCTAAATAAATGTGAACTTCTCACCCTATTTCTTAGACAGCAGTTCAATAAAAATAAGTTATGCTTATACACACAGAGTAAATTGAACATAGAAAAATTAGTTTACTTTCATTTTTTTCCCAGATTTTCAGAATATTTTCTAATAGGCCATATATCACATTCTTTTAGAAATATTTCTTCTCTACATTTCAAAAATGTCTTACATTGAACAATTCTTTTATTTTCCCTCTAGAATACCCACAGATTAGGTTTTCATTTGCACTGATTTCTCCTGCGTGCAGTTCTGCTGGTATTACTGATGTTATTCTACACTTATCTTCATATGAGATCTGAATAAGGCATTTAAAAATATGTAACAAAAGTCTGATTTCCCTCCCTTTCTATGGTAATCATCAGAACTCTACATGATATAATTAAATCAAAGACTGCTTACAAATATCTAGTATTTCTTGATTCTAGCCTGCACAAAAGTATGTCTGTGTGAAAGATGACAAAGTTTCTTACTTTCATTAAGTAATTCTAAAATTGCAAAAATCCTGCAGTGACAAACACAGACTATGAAATTGCTATGCATGTAGCTGAGTTGGTAGGAAAGAAGTGTAAGTGGTACAGTATCACAATTATACCAGTACCACCAATTAACTCAGGTTCAAAACAAACTGTTTTAAGCCGATGCTGGTATTCTACAGAGACGAACTGAAAGGAGAAAGCAGACAATGACTAGAACTGCGCACTGCAGTCAGGAACACACTTTCTGAGAAAAATAATCCAGCTGCTTAATTTACACACCATTCTACGTCTTCAGCTGTCTAAGAGACTTTCTGTGCTCCTCTGCCTGTTAAGTACCTACATGGTACAGCCCCTGTGCTTCCGAGGACTGCTTTGTTTTCATAGATGAGTAAAAAATTATGCGTCAAACAATATAGAACTTGTAAATATATGAAGTCCAATATGCCAGACCTTTCACACCTGACTTTGCTGAAGAATAATATTCCTGACAACTTTGTGGATTAGACTGTTAAGTTTCTGATTTTGCCTAATACAAGGAACCTTGCCTACTGTACAAACCCTTTTCCATAACCGCATCTCGAAAGCAACAAAAAAGTATTATTGTTTTAAGATGCATTCTTAATAGTTGCATAACATATACTTATTTTAAATGCTTTACACACATGTGGCATAGAAATAGAAGTATGTGCCAGGAAGAGCAGTTACAGATTACTTTCCAACCTACTTTTTCTATTATGAATTTATGAAAGGGATTTATTCTAAAAATTAAAATGTTTGTAGAGTTAATAGATATCCTCCTTTCAGAAGATGTTGTGTAAGTCTTATATTGTGTATGGATTATAATTTCCAAAGAAAAGCCACATGAAAACACAAAATGTCAGAAATAAAAATGAAAGTAACACTTTAATTGCATATATGTTTCCTGAAGTAAAGAGTTTGAAAGAACTAGTATCAAAACTCTCCTCCTTTTTCACCATGATCCATCACCTCTCTTCTAGATGAACAGATGTCTAACATGCCAACAGAACCACCTAGAAGAGCCCGAGTTGAGCGAAGAGTTCACAAATTCCGTACACACAGCAGATCACCTCGGATTGCCAGAAGCACCTTCATCACACAGTGTACACAGACAAATTTGCCTTCTAGCTTTTTAAGAGTACACGAAGTATGAATTGCACAGATAACAACTCTGATGTTGCTAGTTAATCCAGTTTTCATTTTAGCCTTTTTCCTGCTCTCTAATGTGTTTAACATATTTAACAAGTAAACTATTACTAGCAATTTATTACTAGTAACCTGCACTTGTGAGCCTTAATTCATACAGTTTACAGCCACATAATTTTCTACAGCATTTGCTTAACACCTTTGTAAATACACAGCTGTGGAAACAGGAAAAATACCACGGAGAGATTTTTCCAAGATAAATACAAAAAATACAGTACATTCCAAGTTACAGGCACTGCCTTAACTACTACTTCAATATCTTTTTCTGACTAATAGCCATAGTTTTAATAGATTGAAAGTAGCATAATGCTCTTGAAACTAACTTTTTATTTTTTCACCAGTTCACTTTCCATGAACAGGACAGAGAGAAGATTCACAGAAACTGCAGTTGGCAGGAAATACTGCTCTTTCAGTGTTTTCTGGTGTAAAGTGAAATAGCTTGTGCTAAAAGCTAATGCACCACACTGACCAAAAATGATCCTCTAATTCTCACTGTAGATCTTTCTTACCAACCGGTGGTTCTTAATACTGATTCATTTTGCTCCAGTAAAATTTGTATTTGGATGAATGGCTGCCTACCTTTCCTCTCCATTTTACTTATCATGCCATGATAAATTTTGTTTACAGTACTTTTATGTATCTAAGTATTTCATTTGTTTCAGAAAGCATCCTAGCTTCCAATCACTACACTTTCAATTATTTGATAATTGGATTTCAAAACTTTCAATCCAGCACAGTAATCTCATCACTTTTCTAATTTGTCTTGCATTTTCCCCAGCATTGAATCAATTGGATAAACCACGAATCATGAAAGGCCTAACTCTGCAATAATGCACTAAAAATACTTAAATTGAGATTTATTGTGGAAAGCTGTCTTGACAGACCTCAGCAACTTTATTATCATTGAAGCAATCTAATTCTTAAAAAGCTGAGGCTCATCAAAGCTGTGTGAAATTTGGTTATTATCAATTGATTAATAGTTTTAAATTAATTCTTACCTATTCAGACACCCAATCTTCAATGTCAAGACAAAATAGAAGACTTTGCTATTTAGAACAAACAAGACTGCCTTATTAGGATTTTTAGCAATTCCTAGTGAGACATATGGGATTTTTCTTCGGGTTGCACCTGATCTTCGAGAATGTTTACTTGGCGTTTAAAATTTCTGTCAGCTTTAACGGGCTATTTATCACTAACTCCAAGCGAACTTAAATTTCTAAACCAGAAAGCTATTCTAAAGGAGGGCAGCTAACATAACTAAGACTGCGAATCCAACGGAAGACCCCAGAAAAATCTAAGTTTAAATATGTATGCCTGTTTCAGTGTCTGAAAAATGATGTATCAACTACTGCTATAGTTTTTGTTTAAGATTTCTGTATCCAAACAACACCTGAACATCTGTCCCTACTCCTCCCTGCCCTGTTTACTTACCACTTCTTTTTCCCATAGGTCTCTCAGAAGCACGGGAGAACCAAAAAATTGTTGCATGTTTTCTTTTTGTTACTTATCAGATCGAGTTAGCAGTCTCCTTTTGCTCACACACTAATGCCCTAAAGATACAGGTTGCAATCTTATTTTGCATTTGGAATTTTTCTGTTTTGTTGGGGGGAGGAATTATAATTTATCTAATTTAAAAGTTTGTAGGTTTCTTACTTTTATTAAGCTAATACTATCGTTCTTATTACATATATAGAGAGAGTGTAATGGAATTATACAATAATATAACCATGTCAACTGCAGCTGTGTCAAGTGAAAAATATTTTCAGATATCTTAGCAGTTATTCAATGACATAAGTATAATACAGAGCTTTAGAGGTATATAACAATGTTTCAGAATGGTAAAAACTCAGTCACTTTTCCATCAAACTATAATTTTCTCAGAGAAAAACATCCTATTCTGCCACACTGATTTGTGCTATTATAAAACATTGTACAATCACAATCTAATATAAAGTACCTACCATATGCACGAGCAATACATGCGTTTTACACTTCTTTGTATTGCTTAAAATGACATCCTGATGCTATCATTTAGCTCATCATGACATTCCATCAATCAAAACCCAGTTTTAATTATACACCATTCTGCTTTTTCTCTCAAAGGAAACACAGAAGACATGCAATGATCTATTTCAATTAAAATACATACTTTATAGAATTAAAAAAATGGGTTGGGAATCAGTTTTAAATCTGCTATCAGTCTGTCAATTAATGTTCTGAACCCCTGCTATTGACCCAGTACTGTACAAGCTGTTATTATACACTGTCCTACATATCATCTGTTCCCCTCGCTGGTCTGTTCCAGAAAGACAGACAGCTGCAACAGAATATCCCTGTTCAACCTGAGGACCATCTGACTTTAATTGTAGCACACAGCTTGATGTGGGTCTGGTTATGAGAAGCCAAAGTATCACACTGTAATAATCTGGAAAAGCAGAAACCTGCCAACACAAGGCTGCAAACAGGGGCTTGGGCTGTCTGGCTGGCTGACGGGCTGCAGGAAATATGATTAATGAGCAAGGTATAATGATATCAGGAACCCGATTAGCACCACAAAAAGGTCACAGATCAAAGCAGTACACATTTCATGAGCTCCAATCATTGTATAAGATCTGTGGACTTAAAGAGGTAAACTGAAATGCAAAGGGAAAAAATATCTATGTGTGATAGCTTACAAAACGAACACTTAAAATACTATAAGCACTATTTTTGTCTGAACCAGGAAGCAGCAAGGACATATTAATTGAATGAATCAGCCCATGCCACACTGTAGCAAAGTTTTTTTGATAGTATCTGTGAGGAACTGAGCTTTAAGCATTCTTCCTAAACACACCTATTCTACTTTAAAATAAAACGATAGTGATTCGATGCTATTGGTATCGAATCCATTATGTATTAAAAAGAAAAAAAGCAATTTAATATTTGCATGTAATTTTCTCACTTTTATTCCACTGCAAAACCAGCAGATTACAGAAAGCATCATCCACACCAGCACTAGCAGGGCCACCACCAGCACAATAAGGTTAACTATGTCACATAGAAGCAGTTGTCGCAATTCATTGGCATGGAGGTTTAAATCTAATGCTACCAGACTGACCAAAACTTGATATCTGAATTACAGCAACAGTATCAGGGACCGACACTATCACCAAAAGGGATGATGTTTGACATACTTTAATAAACCGTCACTTGGTAAATTATTTCTTACTTTCATTATTAACTGCCCAGTTATGGGATACTTAAAAATTGCATGTTCCTGTAAAAGTTCTTTGTTTTGAAAAACTGATTTATGGAAACTTTTGCATGTTCTTTCAATATGCCATTTAACAAGTGGTACTTCAAACTCGACTTTCACAGCAGAAGCTAGGAAGCTGAGCAGATTACTCACAGCGCCTTTTTGATTAAAATAGTTCAAAAGTCACACACACTAATGGAGAATTACTTCGGGAAAAAGTATATGAGAAGGAAACATTAATTATATTTAGACAATAAATACGATACTTCAGTTTCATAAGAAATGCTGAATAAAATTATGGAAATGATGAAGTAATTTTAATCTTCATCATTCAAATATACAGAGGTTAACATACTGCTGTTTTCAGATTACTTTTTATTTGAATGAAAGTGTTGGATATGTAATGAGCACTTCCTTCATTCTGGCATGTTCCAAACTGCTTTTTTTCAGGATTTAATAAAATTAAGATGTGCTAATTGTAGATTTATCATAAAAAGAAAAAAATACATTTGGAATATGGAACGAGATCATTACTGTCTATGTGACAACTTTAAAGGGATTTTACATTTTGTGCCCAGGAGTTTAACAGTAAAAATCAAAAAGCAGCTACTTCCTGCTGACGAAGAACTTCATCCTGAGAATATAGCACAAGTGAGAGATAGCAAAGAGAGCTGCAAGAAAGGCAGAGAGTAGTACTAAAGACTTTGGGAAATGATGGAAGGATGAGGGAATGGTAGGTGTCTGAGTGTAGAGATGTGCGAGTGAGAAAAACCTGGCACCAAGGCTAGAAATGAGGACAAGAAAATTAAGAGCTAAAATCTTAGAAGAGAAGGAAGCAGGAGATGGAGAATAACTTCACAGTGGGGAAAGCCAGATCTGTAATTAATAGAATGAGAACTATATTTTATGCAAAAGCTAAAATACCACAGTGGTGAGAGATCAAGGCCACAGGCTGCCTTTGACAAGCCTGCTTAAGAACACAGCTTTTCATTTCTCAGGTTATCCAGAAATCACCAACACATGCCAAACTCAAAAGGGTGTCAGGCTACCTCCATAACCTATTACCTATCAGCACAACTGGAAGATCAAAAGTTGCATTTGAATACGGTTTGCCAAGTAGTCCTGCTAAATGTTAGTGTATTTTATACCTTGTTTAAATAAAATTTGCACATACTTCTATACGAAGTAAAACACTAGATTCAGCACATAAAATTTGCAATTATTACGGTGCATTCTACAACTGCCTGCAGAAATCTAGGCCAAAAACCATTTCTGAAGACCATGGTATCATGCCGCCAGTAAAGGTGCGGCCTAAAGCATTCTGATAACTAATAAATCACAGATTTCTTCTGATGTGATTGTTCTGCAATGAATATGAGGTCTGATGTTCTCCCAACAAAATAACTTTTCAACCCCCATTTCTATTATAATTTAGGGATACTAGGACACTATTAAGTCTAAGTCTGGTATCTGAAAAACTTCTGAGTTCCCATGCCTTAATTTAGTATTTCCCAGTTAGCTGACTACTACACAAAACCAGCAGCTTCATTTTTCAAGATTCATTAAAAAAAACTTCTATAATTTATTTATTTTAGACTGCCACTGATACAGAATCCTTTCATTTTGAGAAGAGCCTAATGTAGTAGGTTTGAGAACGTGCTGAAACGCCAACAATGATACTGTAGCACCTATTCTGTAATTCATTGCACTGCCCAGAGGGCACAGTGAAGACAGGCAGTGCAAACAACAGGATTTTCCAAAACAGGGAAGAGTAATTCAGGCTTGATGAATGAAGCAGGCAAAGGAGAATTCAGTCTTATTTTCTTGTAAAACCAGCTCTGAAAAATATCAATTTAATGGAAGAAACAGAAGAGGTGGGAGAAGATTTTAAATGCAACTTCTTTCCTGAGGCATTCCCCAATTTTTGGAGTTGAATAGATAGTAAAATTTTAAAAACCTAAAATTACATTTTGGTAATCAGAGTGACAAACATCTCTATGATTAAGCAAGATTTTTCAAGTCTTCTGTAAAGTGATGATTTTACTACCTCTTTAGAACTACAAAAGCTGACAAACAAATGGGTTAAGATTTTATGCATATTGGGACCGTGCTCAAACTTTTCTGAGCAATTCTAAAGAATGAGCAATACTATATGCCTTTGTTCTTCCTAAACTTGTAAATCTAACATTTCTTCAGATTATTTCAGACATAGTCTTATGTAAATTACAAACAGCTATATATTGCAAACAAAGATCCAAACTATTTCAGAAGAATCTTGCAAGACAAATGTTACTTGACAGACAATAGAAGATAGCCATCTTACCAGTCTGTTTATGCGAACAAATTCTTCTGGGGTTTTGGCCCATGGTGGAAGTTCAACATCAGACACAACTGTTCCATCATCCATCACTCCCAGATTGTAATTGTTGCTGTTGACAAATATCTCTGGGAGGTAATAGAATTCAGGAATCAATTCCTGTACATAAATGAAAAACAATGCCATATTATAAATTATGTCAGAGGATGCACTTTGTCATGTTAAAAAAATAATTACTAGAACAGCATTAGGCAAAGAGAATATACAAAATCCTCCCACAGACATCTCCCTCTCCCCTAGAAGGAGGAAATCCCCTCCCTCCTACTTTCTAAAATTTAAACTTTTAGATATCTTAAATCCTTATCATGCTTTTAATATGACAAAGAACTAAGACACAACAGGCTGTAAAGAAAAAAATTCAGAACATTGGTTTAGATTGCATATTACGCACAGAGAAACTTATAAAACAGAAGTAATGAACATCACATGGTACAAGTACTCTTAAGTGAAAAGCAAGAGACAATCAAAGATGTTAAGAAGCTGGGGAAAACTGCTTCCTTCACGTTTTAATACAATCCACATTTTAAAGTGTTAATGCACAACTTGCAGTCTATAGTTTGGGTGAAATTAGTGCCATATATATTAATTACAGAGGTGTAAAACCCACTTAGATTCTTATTCTCTCTAACATAAAGGGTCTAAGAACTTAATGTTTAGGCTATTATCTAAGATCATTCAATGTCCAGAAATATTTTTTTTGTAAAGTCTAAAATACCTGGTGTTATACCACACATTCACAAAAAAAAAAGAAAAAAAAAAAGTCAAATCTGAATCAAGCTAATATTTTTCTTTCATGAAAAGGTCATTAACTCAATTATGTGTCCAGTCTATAATTACAGGGAAGAATCATGCATAATTTCACACACACACAAAAGAAAAAAGAAGGAAGGAATTTCACATGGTTACAAGGTCTGCTGTGTATGCGCTAAATTCCTTGTCAGGATCATCACCACTTTAAGCAAGTGTGCTCTATAGGCGTCTGCTGAACAGGACTAGAACACAGCATTGAACACCTCTGTGGCTGGCCCTCCCTCATGCTTCTGCAAGCAGAGCTTGCTACACTAAAAAGGGTTGAGAAAAAAAAAAAGCAAGCACATATAGCAAAGGATTTGTAATTTCTAAGTCTTATGAGAAAAACAAAGTAATGCTGATAGCTAAACAAAGAATTTTTAAAGCAGAAAATGGTAGATTCTACTGCAGAATTGAACACAACATGCCAGGAGTAAAATTAAGCTCTAAAAGGTAAGGATTTTCTTCTGGGTAAGAGGAGTGTTACCATGTCTTACAAACAGACATACAACTTTGTAAATTGTCATTTATTTTGTTAAATATAAACAAGCATATACATAAACATATCTAAGTTAATGTGATTAGAACCTTATTTACACACTTCTATAAATGTCTGCAAAATACTAGCATAACACTTAATAGAAAAAGCCTATTAAGACATAATAGATATTTCTGCCTTTAATATATTTAAAAGGTGATTTTTTTTTTTGTGGAACTTGACATTGAGACTTAAATACACCAAATAAACCTCACAATTTGATGGATTTAGAAAAACTGAGCCCCTAAATTTGAGAATTTACTTCCTTTGTAAAGAAAGGATCAATATGTCTAATTGCTTCAGGAAGTGTATTTCATAGCAAATGACTGGTGTAAAATTTGTGTTCCACACAGCAAGTGCAAACTGGTTAAAAAGTTTAAAAAAAAAAAAAAAAAATCAGACTGCCCCACTGGCTTTGTCTACAGTGGGTGCAGTATGTAGCTACGTCAGAAGCTCAGCAGATCAAATCTGAAACCCAGTCTTGCCATGGGTCAACGGATGAGTGGTCTCCCAGATAGCCCCTCAGGGCCTGCTATGGCATGAGCAGCTTTCCAAATGGCCGACTGCAACAGAGAGGTCATCAGATTGCGGACAAGGTCAATCCAAAGTAGCCAGGGCAAAGACAGGAAAGATGAAGCAGGAATTAAGCGATTATCACCTCCATCCTTGTGTGAAACATTGCTTGGCTTTGAATTGTACATCTTTTTGTTTACAGTCACCTTAGTTAACTAGGCAGGGTAAAAAACAGGCTTCTGTACCAAATGCTTGACAAGTACTTGATAAAAAGAGGTTTGAAACTATTTAATGGGATAAGTGAAAGAACAAGAACTAGCAAGGATAAAGGTTTGTAAAAAAGAAAGTATTCTGAAGTTTCCCTAGTTTTTATCATAAAAAATAGAAATGAACAAAGAAAAAGCAGAGACACTGAGCTATTAATTTGATAGCAGCATGCACCACAAATATGAAACCATACCATGATTCTGAATACTTAAAACATAAGCTCATTACATATGTTACTGATGTTTTTATTTTTATATATCTGTACAGCAATTCATTAATTTCTTTCAAGATCAGAAAACATTTGGCTTTCTAGAACACACATTGTTTTCATTAGATTACAGAGAAACAATATGCTGCCTGGAAACTTAAAAATTATGAGTAACTTCTGTTAGTCTATTAGAAATTTTTCATAAAACATTATTTCATTACTACAGAAATGAGTTTTCAGAAAGTTTTTCATCCTCACCATAATGATACATTTTTACAAAAGGAGCTTCTTTTTTATCTGATTTGCTTATCTTGGCCATGTGCTGGCATTTACACATGGAAAAGGGAGGGCAAACAGATACACTGTGCCATTCTAACTGAGTAGTATTTGGTGCCAATTTTCAATGGCTTTATACCAGTGAAAATGACAACGTTAGTTAAAGGCCAACAGTTTTTCTAAAACCAGTAAATAAACCTAAGAATAAAATATTTACATTTTTATCATGTTTACAAATATTCTTCATGTATTTGGTAACTGCAGTCCTTAACAGTCCTCCTCAACTCTGTTTGTGGAGTTTTCTCCTTTTTTCTTAACGTTTTCACATCACATGCCTAGCTTGACACTAAGACAGCAGATGCTTATTCATGTGTTTAACACCATCAATAATGGAAATTTCAGACACCTGACAATGTTAAAAAGATTAAATAATGCCTTTTTGCTTGTTTTTAGTGGGGGGGCAGGGAAGAAGGAGTTGTGGTTTCACACAAATACAACATGAAGATGCCAGACGGAAGGACCATATAGTATCTCACCTGTAACAGTGACAAGGACTGCAAGACTAACACAGGGAAAATATAATCTTTCCACCGATATTCTGTCAGCTTCTTATAGTTAAATGGTTTTGAACTAAACTGTGCTTTTGATTTTTAAAATGATTAAACAGGGGTTCCACGCTGTAATATCGTCTACAAAGGTTTTTCCTTTGGGTATTCTAAAACTGCTTCCCAACTGTTCCAGTGGACGGTCCTAGTACCCATATTGTGAAAAACAGTAAATATGCATTCCTTATTCACTCTTCTATATTCCATTCTGGATACTATAGACCTATATCACCTTCTCAGTGTTCTTGTTTCGCAAGCTAAAGGATTCTAGTCAATTTAGATTCGTTCCCTCTGGAGATTTTCCTTTCTGACTAATCATTTTGGTTACCTTCATACTTTTTCTAATTCTGCTGGATCCCTTCTGAAATGTTACACACTCAGCACATGTATAGAAATGGCAGAATCACCCCACATTTCTTTCATTTATATGATTTCACAGAAAAATGAAAACATCTGTATGATTTGTTGAAGCTCTTGCTTTAGCACAATTGTGTTGAAAATTAGTTTCAGAAATTCCTCTCTTGGAATTTACCAGTTCTACAGAGTATAGAGAGATATCCTAATGATGAGCAACACTTCACTCCTCCTGCCATGCTTTTGATTTCATTAGAACTGATGAAGGAGTTAATGGTGAATATCAACATGAATCTAACACACAGTGTTTATATTGGTATATATTTTAAAAAAAAAAAAAAAGCAAAGATAAAATCTGTGATATGAGGATTCTTATTAAAATGCTTATAAAATTCTGCACATAATTAAAATACAATTTTTCTCTAATGAAAATTGCCCTCTATCTTATAGAAACAAAAATTTGTAAGTAAACTTCACTAAAACCATTTTTTTTACAAACAAGTAATATCAACAGACTGTCAGTTAACACTGGTAATTTGTTTTCATGTTTGCCACCATGCATAAAAAGCTATACAAGATATTTGTTTCTTTACTATAACAAAATGTTATTTTATTTTGTTCAGAAAATAATAGATGCATTTTGAAGCAGAGTTATATGATCTGCAAAGGTGTCTAGAAAAAGATTCCCTAACCATATTAAAACATTTATAAGAAACCAGATTTTCAAGGTCCTTCCTAACATCTAGTCTTTTTTTTTGCTGCAGCTGGAGCACACTCCGTTTTCTGTTCAGAATGAATAGAAGCAGCAGTGGCCCCTCTTCACATGTATGAATGTGTAGGAGCAGCTTTTACCTCAGGGATAGCAAGATCCACCCCCACCAGCACTTTCTGACCATTACTCCCCTCCTGCACTAAGGACACCTTGCCCAGCGCCAGCACCAAGCCTGGGACAGCAGCACTCTGGAACAAGAAGTATACAGCAGAATTCATCTTGATACAAGAAAGAAACTCTTCACAGTAATACTAATTGTTCATGGGAACAACCTTCCCATGAACGTGGTAGAGTCTCCATCACTGGAGGTTTTCAAGATGGGATTGAACAGGGTGCTAGCAAATCTCATCTAGGCTCCCTTTCCCACGAAAGGTTGACCAGATGAACTTTCAATGTCACTTCAGCCTGAGCTGTTCTATGATTCCCTGAAATGGAGCGTTCTGTGCCTGACAGCCAAAATCCCCAGCAGGGTAAAAGCATTACAACTGCCATGGCCAAAGCGCTTCATGTTTCTGTCCTTGTTCTTCTTTTCTCCGAAGTAAACAACCCAAGCCCTCCAGCTTTACATCATTGGTCTCACTTTCTAGACTTCTGGTCATTCTCCTTTGCACTTGAGCAAATTTGTCCATAACTTACTTGAAGTTCATTATTTCAACAGCTCACAAAAAGTTTGGAACAGATAGTAAAAGTATTTGTTTTGTTTTCAATACAATTATGGCTGGGTACAAAAGAAGTAGACCACAGATATTAGATGGAACTTTCTGATCCACATGCCCAGATGTCTGTATTTTTAACTACTGCAGTTCCCACAGATTACCATACACAGATCTGACTGAATTTAGATTTTTTTTTTTTTTTTTTTAAACTTGGAGAAGTATTTTCCTGTTATGGATCTTGGCATGATTTTACGGAAAAACAAATCTTTCATGAAAACGAAAGATCTGCATCCTAAATAAGTTAAAAGTTTAGCTACGTGAGACATACAGTTTATGGTTAAAAATCTGAATAACTATATATCTACTTCTGAATTTTGCTAGTCATTGCTCTTGGACATCTTTTACCTTGCTAGTAATATGACATGAAAATTCTCTTCTACATCGGTAATGTTGCCAGTTTGGCAGCAATGTTATTCCTTGTAACTTTTGAAACTCCTGTCTATTAGATGGAGAAGTATAAAACAATGCAAAGCATATGTAGAAAAGCTTATCAGGTTACAGGGTGTCTTAGGCATGCTTATGTTATGCAGCCTGTTTCAATAAGCACAAGTTGCCATTTTGCAGAACTTCAACTTTTTTTTTTTAATATATATTTTAAAGAAAGTCCTGACATTTATGACCCTCCAGTTTCTGAATGTTCCAACAGCATGGAACTCTAGAGCTTCTTGCCTTTAGTACAAGGCTTAGACATATTGCCTAACATGCCTTTCAATCAGTCGTATTCAATCCTGCAGCCCATGTGTGTTCACTGGCCTATCTGCAACAACCTCCACTTCCTACAAAATCATTTTAAGTTTCTTTGTCAATTTTAGCCAAATTTTACAGCAGGTTATAAAGATAATTAAGTTCCTAAAAGTTTAAAAAACAATAAGCAGGTGGGCAGAGCCATTATATGTGTGTGTCTTAAGGGACCCAGTAAATGCAGCTAAATTCACATTTTAGTAATCTCCACAAAAGCTACGCAGAGAGGGCACTGTAATGGATTTCCATAACTGAGAAATTCTTAATTGAGGCTCACAGCTTTTTTGACAAATGAGTCAATCCACTGCAAGAAACAAATCCATAGGAAAAAAAGCATCATTTGTTCCAATACTGCCACAGAAGGATTTTTTTTCTTTATAGAACTTTATAACTATTAATAACCTTTTCCAAACATAAAAAATCTGATATATTACTAGATAAACAAAATTTTGTCAGTGCCCACCTTAATGCTTAATGCCCATAAAATTCAAAGATGGCGTCCAGATTCTCAAGTCTTTTTGAAGACCTGAAGAATCTCATGCTTGAAAGAAATAAATCCACACCGAACACATGTGACCCAATAATAATTTAGCAATCCACACAACAGTCACAGAAACTAAGCAGTATCTATGACTGCACGTAACACTACCAGTATTTTATTTTTATTATATGTTCTATTTACATTTTAACTTGTTTACCATAACAAAGATTTTCTGCACAGAGTTTCTAATTGTTTGGATAAAATACATCAGGACCCAGAGACAGGAGCAGATTTAACACTCTAATAAAAAGAGGACCCAGTAATTCCTGTGGATACTCAAAAGCTTCCCTGGATGTGCTTCTTTCAGCAAGAGTATGTGAAAAAGATATGCAACTACAGAACATATTATGACTGGATTTCTGTATAATTTCTTTATCAGAAGTCAATTGATTTTTTTTTTTTTTAAATAAATATTTTGCATAGGCCTTTAAGAACTCACAGTGGAAAACTAGCCTGGATGGCTTTTACTTGTGTAAGCTTTGAAATTTGTTATTTCACTCAAAACAAATGTGTACTGAAAAGGAAGAAAAGTTAAGAAATAGTAAAGGACTCAGGTACATAGGCATATTATCTAATTATCTGAGCAACTGTCTGATGAGATTAATGTATTAAATTACTTAATTTTACTGCAACTATTCCTTCGATTTTAAATATTTCAATAATGTTAATTGGATGCACTACCTATATTTTAATGCCACAGTCTAATTAAGAAGTCATGGCATCAAAATTTGACAAATCTCTTTAATATTGCACACTTGTAGCCAACATTTTCTTGATTCCTTTGAAGAATGATTTACAAAAATTGAAGAACAGTACATAACAGCACTATGATAGCTTTGAATAGATGGATTCTTCAAATAGAATGTCCTACGGCCAGTAGAATCCTTGGCTTAGCACAGGCTAACTCTAGTTCAACATTGGCACTGTCAGTTTTCATGGGCTGATCATATAAAAAACATTTTTTGTCCTGTCATTAGCATTTAGATGACTTAGAGGCAAAGAATCAGAAATTGGATGAAAATCAAGACAGAAGGCTACGTTCAGAGTTCTTTGTTTATTACAGTCTACAGTTCAAGACTACATTTTAGACCCGTGATGATCACTGAAGTTATAATTTAGTTCTCAGTGTCCTATTCATAATGAAATCATGATGTCTTTTCAGCATTCTCCTGTCTCTCCAGCTGTCCCCTCCAAGGACACTCCTGAAGAACCCGGGCCAATCCCATTTTCCCCCAATCTCACTAGTGTTTATATACACCAGATACCCACTTTATAACACCAGTATGTTCTTAGAATCCTAAGACAATCTACACATTGTAGGAGACATTGTTTAATACTGTTACAGTTCAAAGACACTTTAAATATGAAGCTTGATTTTTAAAAAAGTTGACCAGAATGATGTGATGCTAATGAGTTTTATAATACAGCTAACTTGCCCAAATAGCATTTCTATATATAAAAATTGTGCTGTTCATGAGAATCTTAGGACAAGATAAAGGATTATAACTTGCTAAACACACCTGTATGAGATATGAATGCAGGTATTCAATACCATCACACTAGCCTTGTAACAGCTGTTGCTACTGTATGTCATATCACAAGACTGACTTTCATAAATTAATACCCCTTTTATGATGGAACAATCTGGAACAGCATAATTGGACCTTCCCGATATTTTCTATATGTTTATGGTATTCTAGCATCTCCGTTTGAACGAAACTAGTTGAAGACATAAAACATAAATGAAACAATCCATAAGCACACGAAAAAAAGACACACACAAAGCAGTAGAGAGAAAAGCATTAAGAACTCTATACTAGTCACTTGGTTAAAAATTGTCATAAATCAATCACATTAAGCCAATCTAATTTTCTTTTCAAAAGGCAACTGCAGTAGTGGATGGTGAAAGAAAAAGAGGTAAGATGTTTCTTCACTTCTGAGAAAGACCTCTGAGAGTCTACCATGACATCCTTATACGCAAAGCAGAAAAATAGAGATGAGGTTAGGTTACAATAGTGTGGCACTACCCAAGCTGGAAATCCATATTCCAGGAGCAGTTATCAATAGCTCACTGTCAGACTGGGAGGACATGGTAATAGGGTCTACCCTGCTCCTAATACCAGACAATAATCTCAGTAATGACCTGGCATAGAAGGTGCAGTAATAACATTCCAGATGACATTAAGCAAAGTACTACACTTGGAAAAGACATGCAAAGAGCATGGGTAACAATTACACTGCTGTAATTAAAACAATAAATGAAATTATCACAACAGGTTAGCTACCAAACCAGAAATAACAACTGCTTCTGAACAAGTATTTGCAAATCTACTCATTCACCAAAGAAAAAAGGCAACACAGAAGAACAGACAGATAACTTCCGTATTCTGGAATCTAACCCAAGCTCCAAACTAAACTCTTTTTCTGTTAAATACTGCCAGGCTATCCATGTTTGCTTTCTATACAGTATTAACAAAACTAACCAGGATTGTTTGCACTAATAGTGTACATTAGGAAGTAACTGAGTTGATGATCATGCCTGTCCAGTACTTTAAAGGTACTACGTGCTACTTTCACAGAATTGAAATACGTTTCATATTCTTCAGTGCAGAAGATTTAACTTAAAAACAGATGAGTAATCATTTAAAAGCATCAGGGCTGAGCTAATTAGTAAATAACAATGCCAGAGCAGTAGTGAAACACTAGAAAAATTCCAAAAGGTTTTTAATTTGCATTGCTTAAATAAATGGATAGGGGACAACTAGGAAATTCAATTTTATGCAACATATCACCTCTTGAAATAAAAATTTGAAAAGTTCAACCAAAGGTTATATTTCAGCACAGCATTAGTTTCCCGCTTTGATCACCGATCTGAAGCTTTCACGGGATATTGACAAAGATTGGTTGTGACCACACATATGCTTTAGCTTTCTTTGTTGAAGTGACACCAGCCAACAAGAGTTGCTTCCAAAGCTAGCTCATGTTAGTCTTCCTTGTACTATATGATACCTCCAACTAAGATTAACAATAATCTCAGGAGAGCAAGCATCAATAACTACATTCATTTTCTTCACACAAGACGCAAGGAGAAATTATTTCCTGTAATGAGCTCAACGGTTCTCAAACTTCACAAATTTTTCAGCTGGAATGGGAATCAATCCTTCATTTTCTGTTGTGCCCCCTACTCCCCATGCATGAAGATACAATACCATTCACTTTGGCCTGCTGCTTTTAAGTTCTTAAAAGTGGCTTCCTGAATCTTTTTTCTATAAATCAATGTATTGAACTGCTAGGTTTTCATCAGTTGTAGAAGTATTAGCTGGAATCCAGAGAGTATATGGTAAAAAAAAAATAAATTATTTAATCAGCCACAATACTTGAATAAATTTTTATCCTCAGTCTACCAAAAATGCAAGATAAAACTTAAAACCCTTTCATTTGTTGAGAAACAAATGTTTTTTACCCTGTGTTTGCCAGGGATTGAAGGGTATGGACAATCAGATACTACAGCAAAGTCATTTCCATGTCCATCTATACCTATGTTTTCAAGAGATTTCTCCCTCCAGTCATTCAATCTATCTCAAGTCCTTAACTAACTAATGACTCCCCTGAAATTATTTTTGTTCCCAACATCTCACTTACAAAGACATCTTTTCTAGCTAAAATAATTTTCTTGTTTGTAAGGTTACTCCCAGAGCAAATCTACTATTGAACACAAACAAGCTCTATGTTGTCTTTAAGAGGGCCAAGCGTTTTTCGCACTTCTGTGGCAACCTCCCCATCATGCCTAGAATTGCATTAATCTTTGAGAGAGTCAGCTGCCTCAGAACAAGTACAGAAGAAAAATTAAAAGTTCAAATTAAAAGATGGATTAGTATTTCAAATGAAGTTGGAACATAGCCAATTATTTTTGTCAGAATACTTATCCACAGCAGAACAAACAGCATGTAAATATATAGTTTAATAATTAAATCATATAGTAAGACATTCTCCTTAATTGCATATTGCTCAACCTCAAACAGATGACAGTGAAAATTATAATACCTTAACACAACTTTTAAAATATTTAATATTCAGCCCACAAAGCAATGTATCAGCCCTGCCTGAAACACTGGAAAAGGAAGTAGAAAGACTGAAGAATTTAGTTAAGGAGCCTGCTTAAAAATCCTAAACAGAACAGTATAATGTAGCATACCTATGAAACAAAAAAGGGAAATTCTTAATTATTTTAATGTGTTTAAATGTTTTTTCTCTCAATAATCAAACTGACTGGCCTGCCACAAATAAAATATTCAGGATTTACCTCATATTTTTTTAAAAGATGAAAAACCATTTCCCATAGAGGTGAAAGGTTAGAACACAATGTAGAGATCTCTGTATGAAGACTTTTTAGGTCATTTTTTTACTTAAATGCTCTTATTATTTGCTTGATATTATTATTTTTCATCTCAGTTCTGCATCATTTCCATGTAAATGTAAAAATGAAAGTGGTTCTTAATACAAAACATCTTTTCCAATATGCCTGTTGCATTCACTTAGTGCTGGATTATAACAGGCATACAGAAGATACAGGTTTAAAAATATATAATAGCCACATTGTAACACACGACTATGTTTTTTCAATACATTTCTTCTTAAACATTTTGTAAAAAAAAGTAAAGCCCTCCTCAAGTGCCTATTTTTAATGACATGATACAAAAATCTTAATTTTGCATGCAGCTGCATAGTCTTCACAGACAGGCATGAACTATGCTCACACAATATATTCTTACGCACACAGAGCTAAGAGGAAAATCACATATTGCTTTGGATAAAATCTTGGACCAAATTAAGACAGTCCAAAACCAAGTTGATAGTAGAAAAGAGTGGGAAAAGAATACATGAATTACATGTCAAAGGCTTTTGAACAACCTTTGAGTAATCATTAATGTATCAGTGTTTGCAGACTACGAAATTCAAGGAAATCACACCAGCATCTTCCAAGTTCTGGAAACAATCAAAAGTTTTTTAAAAGTTTGTTTTGCTAACACCAAGTATTTCTAGTACATTACCATATAAGATGGTTAAAATGCAACTTCTGTTTTTTTAATCAGTTGAAAAGGAGGTGGCTACAAACTGCACAGATTTTCTATACATGATTTCTTTATTAACATACAATTTAGAACTGTTAAGAATTCTATCCATAACAGTAATATGCACAGGCTTTCTTTCCCTTCCCTTAATTTTATAGACATCATCTCTTTGACTCCACAGATGCAGAAAGCATCTTTCCAGCCCAGAATTATACAGAAAACATTTCAGAACTCGAATCAGAAAATGGCATTTGCTTCGCTACAATATTGTACACTAAGGTAATAGCAAATGAGGTGCACTCAGTCTTTCCAGGACAGACCGTGAGAAAGTACTATCATAAAATTATTACAAAGACTGATACTCCAAGATTACAGGGAATAAGTCTACAACTTAGGGTCGTCGTATTTCATAATATTTGTTGGCTGTAAAGTAGGTGGGAAAGGAACTCTAAAGGCAGAGTAACCATTGGAAACCCTTCATTTCCCCTAGCAGGGATCAAAAGTAGAGGGTCTGTGTTCATTTAACTCCTTCCTTGTCTTCTTCCTCCTTCCTTCCCAAATACACACATGCATGTGCACATGTACCTACATTGTGCAAGATGAGTAAAGAAAAGGTTCTAGCAGGCCATGGATTTTCTCCCATGGAAGTTACTGCTTCAATTGCACATATTCCTCACATATGAAAACAGTAACACAAACATACAATTTAAGTAAGACTTCTGTCATTAATTTCACAATGATAGCAACATCTAATTTAATTTTATTAATTAGTTAGTAAATAATTCTACTTACAAGCATGTACACAGTATGATGTCACCATTAACTACAGGAGCATATAATCATCTGCTTTATTCAGGCTCTTTGATGTGTGTGTGAAGCACTAGTAAGCTAATATGTTGCAATTCTGCACATAGAAAACTTCTAGAGGCATATGGGACGCTTTAGCTATGCATTTCACGAACAATTACAAAGTGGAGCAGAACACCGAATATATCAGGAAACTTCATTTTCACAGACACAGTGAAATACTGGGGATGCAGATTTTTCCAACAAAGATGGTTCTGTGCATTTTCAAACTTTTTCTTTCCTAATTCTTTCAACGTGTCCTATGGAAATTTTATCTCGTCCCCCTTCCTGGCTGCTCATCCAGTCTCATGAACAGACTCCTAGCCAATCTCAATGCTCACTCAAATGCTTCACAGCAGTATAATGTAATTAATGGCAACTTACAGACTCAGAAAGCTGCAAGCAACTTCAAGAGGCCATTCATAACAGTAGGGATGCCTCTAAAGGCAGTACCAGCTCACACATGCATTATTTCCAAAAGACACGTAAGCATTTCTGTAAAGCCCTCACTACACATGAGAAAAACAAGCATAGCTACTCAGTCTTTCATTGCATTTTATTTTCAAGACCTTGCATTGCTATCATTGTTCTAGTGTGGATTCTCTCCAACCCAACTCGGAATGTAATACCCCAGCTAAAACTTTATCAGAGCTGGGCAAAGCTGAGGAATTATTTCACACATTTAAAAAGTTACACTATGTCCTGTTGATATATCTGCTATGAAACATTACTCACCTTTTGTTATATCACAACATTCATTGTTGTTTGTTGTATCACAACATTCACATTCATTGATGATGTACTACAACACTACATCTTTTTTTCACAGCAGATTGTTCATTGTGTTGTATTTTTACCTAACTGTATGAGAATCCGCATGAAAACAACTCTCACTTTAATAAACTTCATCTAACACTTTTCTCAAATTATTTTTCGCTTCTGCAAGAGGTGCTTCCAATTCCACTACACTTCCAGTAATTTCCAATCCAATATCAATGGAAATTAAGACCTAGACTGTTATTATCAAGAATAATTCCATTCAATAAATCTTTCCATTTTAATAGTGAACTGTCGGTAACTATTCTCCAAATACAGTGGACTCTTTTAGACCAAGTTTTCCCGGCTCAGCTCATGAGACAATGTCAAAAACATCTGCTTCTTCTCTGTTTATAAGGTCTGTTGCTTCTTCTCTGTTTATAAGGTCTGTTACCTCTTCTCATCAGAAACTGTGATTGCTTTGACATAATCTCTTATTGATAAATATGTCTCCTTTTTATCCTCCTGATACTTAAAGATAGTATTTTTCTTAAGTATTTTCCTGTGAACTGTAGTCAAACTCACTTCATAATTTCTTGCCTCTCTTTTTCTTCCTTTTTAAAACCTAAATACTTTGTTCGTCCACCACTGCTACTTTTCTCCTTCTCTCTCTCTCAAAAAAAAAAGAAGTCCTAAACCAAAAAACACACTCTGAAATTTTGCCTGCCAGTCTGGTAGGTACAAGAGAATGAAGCTCATAATGACCAGTCAATTTGAAAATATCTAATGTGTTTGTACTGTCTAAACTGTTCTTTCCCAATTTGATATGGACTTTGTATCTCTTTACAAGTGCTCTTAATTCCACATTTATTCTTTTTAGGGGGACTCATAGATATAAAAAAGGCACTTTTTCAGCACGATCAGCTGACAATTTTTTCATTCCATTAAGCTGCAGATCAACCCTTTCCTTAATTGTCTGCTCACTGTGAAAATAGGTATAGAATGATTTCATGTTACTTATGTCCCTTGCTAGCTGCATGACATTCTGAGTTAGCATCTGATTTTCTCCATGCTATATTTTCCACCCTTCCTTCCACTAAAAAATAAAATTAAAATCTGATATTACTCCTTCTTCTTGGATTTGAGGCCAACAAAGCTTTCCCACCACTGCAAGCATCCTTGCCTCCTTTGTTCATCCCCTCAGCTCAAAATATTCCTGAGATCCCAGACTCTCTTTTTTTACCTCATTCTTTCTTTTAGGCTACCTACCTCTGCCCTGGGAATTTCCACGTGCTCCTGCCTTAGCTCCTTGACCTACCCAATTCTAGGTTTCTTTCTATACAATGACTAATTACCAGATTAATTTATCTTCTATTTGCACCTACTTCTTCACTCGACACTTCCCAGGCCCAGTGCCCCTGTTAGGATAGCTTAAATGTCATGCTAAATTCCATGTTTCACCTTAGTGTCCTCAAACACTGGCTTTCTGTAGCTCTTTTGTTTCTCTACCCAGTGTAGCCTTTCTGGAGACTGCTTCCAGATATCTCCCTAAGCTCTCCATCCCCTATCTTCTTATTCCTCACCGTAAGACTAGTTCTTGCGCCGTCTGCATCTTAATCGTCATAGCCTCCTCCTGTTTGCCATAGTCAAACAAAGAAATAGGCCATTCCGGAAATTGCTTAAAAATTAGGTTGGATGCCTAGAGCAAAAAATTACATAAATTTATATTAATATTAACTGCAGCATTCTTACCTGAGTGGGGCAGAAGCATGACCAGAATATTTATGAAACTTACTGGTTAAAAATCTATACCAGTTTCTATTGCCTTTTCAAAGGCTTAAAACTTGTACAGAGGAACGAACTGACAGTGAAAAACACATCCGCAACACAAAGGCCAATTTTGCCTTAGTTCAGTCTCAGGACTTAAAAATGATTTTTACAAAAGAGTTCACTGAAATATTCTAAAAGAATTTACACCATGTATCACCTCCCTTGCATCTTTTCTTAAATGGTACGATAGCTCCCAATCTTCTTCCTTCCCTTTTTCATAACCTGTGGTTCTATGATCACAACTACAATTAAAGGCAGATGCAGTACAAAATATGTTAACACATTTCAGGGAAGTTTTTACCTTGATATCAGAAGTGTCACGCTGACTATTGCGCCATGCTCTTGAAATTGATGAAAAAGTTCTGTCTGCATGATCAAACTTCCCACCTTGCAGATTTAGGAAAAATGTTGTAAAGGGCTCCTAAATATATAGAAAATAAATAATTAAAAACAGCAATGTATTTCTTTAGGAATTTCAGGGAAAATAAGGGATTTCTTATTCTTTTGAGGTTTGCTTATTAATGAAGCTATTCTTCTGGCAGACACAGGATTAATTGCAAAGGGTTAATTCTGCTATCCAGGAAAGATAAATACAAACTGATACTTATTTGATCAATAAATGCTTTTTATTCCTACTCCATGCATACACAATCAGATAAAGAAAAGAAAAGAAAAGAAAAATGAAAGAAAATATTTACAGGCTGGAGGAGAAACTACAGTCAGTTGTGACACAAATTGTACACAAACACATTTAAAAGCTCAATATTTTTACCTTGGATATTTTTCAGACTAGCATGTAACAAAAATAGCACATGCATATTATTTTGTTCAAGGTAAACTATTAATATAAAGGACAGCATTCAATCCTGAGAGCTTTATGATTGTTATTGCTTAATATGTAATTTATGGTTTAGGAAAGATAAATGTTTGAAAGATTTAAAAGCCTCCTCTTAGTTAAAGAACACTTAAGCACATATTAGTGGATAATTGCTTGAAATTAGCTAAGCACTATAAATTACTTCAAGGATTTATGTATGCTTGTACATTCTAACAAGCTTTAATTAATGATGTGCTGGTAATGCTTTCCCAAAGAAATTACTTTCTAGGAGATAAATCGCCTTTCGATTTTATAGAAAAATGCATTGCTTAACCAATACATTATCAATATGTAGCATTGCAAAAGTCACTTCCTTATAAATTGCAACAGAGTTTTAAAAATTAATTATTTTAATCACAGAATTTCGCAATTGTCAAAACCCAATTCATTTACAGTCATTATGAGGTGAAAATTAAACACATTCAGTAAAAAACACAGATGTTCAGTTCATGATACAGTTAGAAAATATGCAAGGAAGGAAAGTTAACCATGTTTAAAGTAGTATAAGAATGCAGGCTAAAAAGCAATTTTAAGGAGGAAAAGCTTTACTAATCTGAAAATGCTGTACCATAAAGATGTGCCTTATGCTCAAACTTTGAAATACTTTTATGCCAAATTAGTGGTTACAATTACTGGAAAATTTCAGTACTCTCCTATGCCACTGAGTTTTAGTCTATTCATTCATATCTATCTATTTATTGCTTTCATTATCATTTAAAGGAAAAACATTTTTTAAATATATACTTACAATTCTTAATAACCACGTGAGTGCAAAACTTGCGGTTGAATAATGTGTGCCATAGTGAAATTTTGGAACCTGATCATCTTCCCACGATTCATATCTCTCGGCAAAGAACGCTGCTCTCTTTGGGTTCAAAGCTCCAACAGGCTGCAAGGTTTGTAAAAATAAATACATTGATTAAATAAATATAACATGACCTATTATCATATCATACTTCCCTTGCTATTTTTAGTAACCAGAATTATCAGCATGCACGGAGAAGACTGGGTTTGGTGTTTTGCAAAAGCAGATGTTGGATTCTGTGAGCACCTGAACAGATCTGTGTATTTCAAACCAGGATTCCATGCATACCCACATAGCTGGTTGGAAAAAAAGTCTCTTGCGCGTTCATACAGGCTTCATTTCTATTTACTGCTGGTTCAAGTCAATGACTAAAAACCACAGTGGAATGTCTCGGACAAAGGGTTGTTAACTTGTGCGCCTGTGCATGTGTGCACATGTTGAACAGATTATTAAGCAAATGTAAGCAACAACAAGTAACATCTTTGGATGTTTTGGGGGGAAAAATAGTGACTGATAAGGTGGAAGAATATTAACAGTGCACTTGGAATTTTAATATTACTCTTCTTGTTTCTACACTTTCTATTTACTGTCCCAAGACAAGTTTTACTTAATGGATAAAACTTGAAACTTTTAAATAGACAAATAAAGTAACAGAATATCTATATAAAACATCAATATAAAAGAAACAAATAACATATGTATGACTAAAGATGTCTATCACATTTTCACCAACATTATCCTTCGTTCAGCGCTTACCTAAGACATAAACACGCATGGATTTATTTAAATTTAAGAAAAATAATATTTTGTTATCTATAGCCATATATTTCTTCAGCAGACTTTTACATAAAGGATTTGGAAAAATGAGTATATGTCAGATAAATCACTGAGAAACCCAAAACTGAATTTAGCCATTCCATGTGCAAAATGCTATAAGAGGTCTCAAATATATTTGTATATATGCAACACAATTTTGTATACATATTGAGCACACTGTTTGCATGCTACTTATGTAAATGGTGCCTATCTGTACAGACAATAGGTGCATTCAAGTATAACTGAAGAATAAACAAGCAAAAATATTTTGTTATTTCTATTTTGCAAGAAGAAGTATACTTAAAAATACACTACGACGTAAGGAGCAACTTTAAAAGTACTTGAAGAAAAGTAACAATCAGTAACCTAGTTATTAATTCAAGCATAGTTCAAGCGAAAAACTATGTCTGCTATTGAGATTGTTATTATTTAATTAACTGCTTCTTTGCGGCTTTCAAAAAATATGGCATACAAGTTTTGAAGTATTTAGGACAGATTAGATCTACGAATGACCTAAGATCTAATCTTAATTTTTTTTACTTAGGGCAGCTTTCACATTGCAGTAGGATAAAGAAAATATCTCAGGTTAATTACTGGTTTTGCAGTTCACTAATTTGAAATATAACCCTTTAAAAGAAGTGGTTCCTGTATAAAAGGACTTTTATCTGATTTAGCAAATTTATCCCGGGGAAGAATGAAACTGACTCCAAGAATTCTCTTTGTTGCAAGAACCATTTTGGAATCTCCATCTGTACTGACTTTCCCTAAAGATTCAGCTATGCTTGAGGTGAAAAAAAAAAAAAACCAACAAAAAAAGAAGGTCATCGGTAGACAAATTATATGAATTAAAAATAGAAACAGTGCTGTGCTGTATCACTCTGTAACATTTTATGTATTCTCTTTATCTACCCCTATTTTTATTACTCTCCAAATGAGTATAGCCTAAATCAATAGTTATAGAATTACATTCCTTGAATATAAAGCTAAACCAAATTAGAATTGATTTCATTCTCTTTAAAAAAAAAAATGTATAATGCAGAGATCCATATAGCCAGAATCCACAGTATTGATTTTGGCTGTTATTGTTACAGTTGGTTTCTGAAGCCTGCAACAGGACAACTATCAAGACATGTCACATTTATTTGCAAGCAAATAAAAAAAGTCCCCAAATGAAAGAAAGCTTAGGGGGAAAAAAAAGAACCACAGAGCTGTGCACTGACAATGATACACTATCAGCTTACTCAGAGAAGTTACAGTGGGAATACACACATTGAATTATACATTACACGAATGCACTGATTTATTGTGGTAATAACATCCACCTCATTAAAAGATTCTGCTTTGCTGCAGTTGGAGAGCTACATATTGTTTACTGCTATAAATTAATGGCAGTGCACAGAAGACTGTAGAACCCTTCTAACAATAGATCTGTAATGACACTGCCGTATATCACAGCTTCTCCAGCAGCTTCATAATAAAATGGAGACAATGTATTGGGCTAATACATTCTACCAGGCAGGCCCATATTTTTCTGACAACTGCTTCTAAAGATGAGGTGATTCAACTGTGTTACAGTGCACTGTGAGCAGTTAACTAAGCTTGAGCTACAGAATAAAGCACATACAAGGAATATTCAAATACCCTCTGACTTTTAATTTAGTAAACAAATTAATTGAAATTTTGTAGTTATTTCATATTTCAAAATTAACAGAGAATAATGATTACATACCAGATTACCTCCTCTGTGGGTAAACACCAAGGGAAAAAGAGTAAATCCAAACTAGGCTATGCCAGATGTAGCTGTGAGACCAAAAATTTACACTATTCATCATGGTTTCCTTATGGCTACAGACCACTGAGGAAGAAGAAGCTGAAAAGCTTTCATTTCCAGAAACTCCAGAATATATTTTCAGAGAGGAAAATTAAATATAAGTTCACCAATTAAAAACACTTACTTAGATGGAAGAAAAAAAAAAAAAGTAGCGATGGAAAAAGTCCAACACAGAAAATCAACAGATGAGTCAAGACAAAAAAAAAAGAAGTCACTTATGGCTGACTGCTAAGTTTTCAAACTGTGTTGAAAAATTAATAATGTATATGGCTTTCAAGTCAGAGTTCATGCAAAAAATGGTCCAAACTGGAGGAAGAATTGGGGTAAGAAAGTTTTTGTTCTCTTTTTTTGAAAGGCATGGTCACCCTGGTTTTGACCCAAAATGGTTGTTACAACAACACGTGTTACAAAGATAGAAGTTAAAATCTGTTCTTAAAAAAAACCTTCATTTTATATTAATTTATAAGCACTCTCAAATCTAGCAATACCTCAAAATACACAAACCTCACATTTTGTCCAAGAACAAATATTGTAAATCTCAGCCTTTGGACTAAGCTTGCTTGCTTTCTTTGAGACACAACAAAGAAAAACGGTTTGCTGAAAAATAACTGAGAAAACACACTGACTCTCGCCATCTACTACTGTTAAATATTGCCAGCCACTATGGTGCATGGTTGTATTTGTTGGTTCTTAATCTTACTCTATGCCAGACGTTGGAACAGTGGCCCATCTTACCTCCATTTTCAGAAGAGGCCTTGTTGCACACAACAGAAGAAAGCAGAATGCTTACTGCTCCTCTACATAGGGCAGAATCTCTCCTGGATTCTGTTGCTCATGTTCAAGAATAGATGCGTGCTGGAAAACTGCTAATCACCTAACATCAGCAGACCAAAGACTTATAAAGAAGGAATTATGTTTATTTATAGTTGCATATTTAAGAAAAAAATAGGTGCTTTTTATTCTTACCTAATGTGTTTTCATTTTTAATAGTGATACTCCAAATAAACAGACACACCCTGTCCTTAACCACGATGCCATTTGTTATTGGCTTTTACACAGACTTCTGTTATTAAAACAAATGTTGCCACTTCTAAGCTCTCCTATCCATTGTAATACTGGGAAGAATTTTTAACTCATTCAAAATCCTTGAAAGACTAAAAGAGAGGATATGGCAGTAAATTGCATTTAATTACTGCAAACAGTGAGGAGTCAAGATACCATAGTTTCATCTTCACTGTTGAAGTTACCTCTTTTGGTGAAGACAACAATCTTAACAATTACTGCTGGAAATGGGAAGGTCTATGCAAGCACCTGTGAGTTCTGAAAAGTATGCCATTCCAGAAACGAGGTCCATGTTAACCAGTGCGAACAGAAAGATTTTTAAATTAATGAAAATATTATTCTTTGAAATTTGTATTTTGAAATTTTTTCACCATTAAAAAAAAATTAAAAAGGAAAAGAGAAAAAAACTAAAAAGGAAAAAAAAAAGAAAAATACTTTTCTTTGTGATTTCTTATACTGTTTTCTTATCCACATCCAACCAGGTATTTGGATTCTTGTGAATAAAATTGTCTGTATCATTGAATTATGCTTTGTAGCATCTTTGCCAAGTATGATGTTTGGTGTTCATATGTTTTATTTTTCAAGATGACTATCTGGTTTTCATTACCGATATTTTTCATATATTCATGGGGCTTCACAGACCAGTGGGACCATTAGGTCATCTCATCTAGCCTTGTGTTTGTATGACAAACCATTAAATGCCTTTCCATTACATGATTTTGTGTCCAACTGTTTATATTTGATCATAGCATGAGCTGTATTTGGCCCACCTGCTTTCCAGAAAAGCATCTAACTCCTGAGTACATGGACGATTTGCTAGTTTTCTTGGAAGCTTTTTCTACTGATAATTCTAAAAAATACATACTTCAGTTCAGCCATTAATTTAGTGCTATGTTACCAAATAAATCTTATTACGTTTCTCTCTGATACATCAGAGTCTCCACTTACCCAGCATTTTCTGTATATAACATTAAATATAGACTATAATTAGACCTTTTAATAAACAAAATTATATTGATCTCTTCAGGTCATTTTAAGGCATTTCTTCCAGCCTGAAGACTTCTCTGTACTCTGCCCACTTATCAAGGTATTCTAATATACAGATATCTGAAACGTGTTCAGTGTTACAGTGTTGGTCCTCTCACTGTTGTAAATATGTTTAGTGCTGTATACTCTGCACCTTAACCACAACTGCATTTTTAAAGGACTACATGTTTAGTTACGTTATGTATTACCAACACATAATTAACTCCCAGAACTAGCCAATCTTGTAATATTGTCAGTAGGAATTCCTGATGATCTGACTAAAACTTCTTTTTCCCAGACAGAAGTATAAAGACAAGATACAAGGGTTTAATTATACGCAAACTTTATTAACTTAGGTCAACTGGGAAATATTTAGGAATAAACTCATTTAATGTAAGATCACTAGTCTTTCATCTGTCACTTTTCTGCTTGAGAACAGCCACAAAATGCCATGCCACCCTCTGAACCTACTTTCACTCACCGCTAGAATTCACCATTCTTCCTCTAAACATTTCTTAAAAATGAGGTCCTGCAACTGCTCCATTTCTGTAGAGGGCAATTTACCTTTAATCCATATCTAACTCAAATTAATTAAAGAATATTCTGAAGAAAACTACAAATACAATTATGTGCTGAACTGGTTGAACTCCCTTCATTGATCAAGTAAACTGGTCCTTGAGCTGGTCCAGGAAAGATTTAAAAAATTGAAAGAGTCTACTATGGAGAAAAACAATTCTTACCAATTCATTCCCAAAAGATTCACAAGATACTGAAATCTAACATCAAAGACTAGGCTAGGCAGGGAGAACTACGAATTTGGATGTCAAAATCTGGCTGAAGACAAAGGCACAGAACTTGACAGAACTTTTGTGTTCTTCCCCAGTGAACATTTAAATGATACACAATAACTTCTGCTCCATTTCTAAACTGATTCACTTTGTTACACTTCACTATTAATTGTAAATCACTTATAACACTCAGTTTTTGAGAACTTCAACACAAGGAGCTACTTGATTTTCCTGTGGTTTCTTAGTGAAATAAGAAATCCTATGGTCAAACACTTTTTGCATATGCAACGTTTAAACTGTGCAATTATTAATATTAGTCAGTGTACTCTACTGATTTTGACCTCAAGATATGAAATCAGAAAAATGCATATAGCTGTGCTGCCTTCTTTTCCATTGCTAAAGTCAACACACACCTCTGGTTCACTCAGACATCCTCTGGATATTTGTTAGTGTTCCATCTAGTTAAGCTTTAGAACTGGCAGGTCGTTATACTTGTACTTATAATTCTAATCCATTACTCTGAATATAGCTATCACAAATAATTATACTTGAAAATCTGTAGAGGGAAGGGAAACATGAGACAACAACATAAAGCAAGTTCTGAACAACACTTCCTGTTCTTTTTATGTCAAACTAAAACTAAAATAATTTCCAAGAACAGATAAGAGTTGCAAGCAAGCAAGACTTCATTTGATCCACATAATAAATAAACAAATGAATGCCATCATTACCCTAGTTACAAAGCAAAGAAATTATACCTTCTCATATAATTAGCTTGATGGGTTCATTGCTTCAGAGAGCAATGGAGAACAAATAAAAATAAGCTAAAAAAAAAAAAATCAAATAATTTAAAAAAACCCCCACCAACAACAACCACTAAACAACTGGATTACCAGCCCATCAGTGGCCATTAAACATTACTGTCTAAATTATTTCTCCACTTCACAAAGTAGCCAAACTTCTGGCTGCCAAACCTGTGAGGTTATCTGAAGGGATAGATGATGCTTTACATGTCCTCTCTCTGTTCTTTTTTTTCACTAGAATCCTGCTAGAGGCTGTTCATAGAGGCAAGATATCGAGCTAGATGAGCTTCTGGACTGGCTCCTCTCTTATGGCTTCATATTAAATGACTCAATATCTTCACCCATACACACGTTGGTGCCCATGATAGCAATAAAAGCAGTCAAGAGCACTCCAGTACAATAAACCTGCAGTTTCTTTCACATGCAAATGATTTCTTTACTTAGCTCTATCTTTTTATTTACACTACTGAAGAAACACAGATAAACGGCTACCAGCCACCTCATTTACTACTCGCACACACAGCTCAGGGTACAGACAACAGTTTCCCAGCAGCTCCTTTATCTAACTGACAAGTATGATCAGCTGACTGTGATCACCACTTTTATCAAATGTAGGATCCCTGGGCATTTCCTGATGCACTGCATATGGGATGAAATTCCGTAATCCCCTTATCTCAATGTTTTCTGAAATAAATTTAATATAATCTATACATTCGAAAACCACTGAGCTTTTTTATGCAAGCATGTTTTTTAAAATAGTTGTCAGTCCTTGCAAGCTTTCTTTGAAGACATCCTATATAACAGAAATCATGTCATGAAATTTCACAGATCATATTATGTTGGGTTTGGGTTTTTTTAAACTCAATTTTCTATTCTAAGGAAACTGAGAATTCAATAAAGGATTGGAATAAAAGCAGACAATAATTCTGTGCAAGCAAATTTAAAGTATTTGTACATATGGCTTATTAAGATCTTTTAAGAGCTCACACATCACTTTGAGACAAGTCAGGCAAAGCTGATCTAAAGGTGGTCTGATAACTAGAATGTCTGATCGTGCCAATATAAACAATATTTAACAGTGTGAAACACAGGAGATTCTCAAAGTACACCATTCAAAAATGGATCATAAACTGATCATAAGCATAAAAAAAAGAAGAAAAACTATGTTTAGCAATATTACCAGTGTTTTAGCAATATATTAGCGACAGGATACACCTCAGGTCACCTAAAATGTTGGAAGAATTTGAATTCAGAGGAAAAATCTCCATACCTTCATATTACTAATAATAGTATCAAATGTTATTACAACCATCTGCAGCACATTCCAAACCAATGCACTGTTGAACTGCAAACTTGTAAACTAATTATGCACACATACACTTCTACATAAGGTTTAATCAATTGTTCAGCACAACTGAATGTGTCACACACTGTGTATATGAGATATTATTATACCTTAATACTACTGGGAAGGCGAACTGAAGACAGCTGCTATGCACTGTACATTTCCAAAAGGTCAGGGAGAAAGGAAGTTGCACATCCCTGGGAATCATGAGGAGAAATCAAGCTTGTTGCAAGCAGCGAGGAGGGTATGGGATTGTAATTGCCTTATGCAGAAATCAACCTTGCCAACCAAAAGTAACCATTTGTGTACAGTATCCATGACATCTGCCAAGTGGAAGAAATCCCTCATCATCATTCACTTATTTTAAAAATTCAAGAAACAGGAATTAGTGAGAAGCCACATGCACTTGAATCACGGCAGGAGTTATTGAAAACATTCTCTCTCTGCCTTCCCTTCACAGACCATGCTCCTCTGCCAACACATCATAGAAGCCACTACCACAGAAAACAGCAGCCATCATACCCAACGTCACATCTATATAAGACAACCAGAACTAAAACATAGCCCTTTTGGTTTGTACAAACAGCAGAGGACCTCAAGCTAAAAGCTGACACAAAATTCCATTTTCTGCAAATTAAGCACTGTTAGAGCACACAAAATATAAAGTATTGTTTGTTTTGTGTTAGCACCAAGCCCTACAAAAAGAGCAGCAGTAGTAGGCTAGAAAGATGGGCTTGGGAAAGTATAAAGGATTTTTTACTGTAATCTGTACTGTTTCATAGAACTACTAGAATCAGATGACATCGCTCCTGAATAAGAGTAGTCAGCTAAGAGCCCATCAATGTATATTTTTTCACACATGCATTGCTTCTTTCCTATGTAAGGTGAATTTGTCCATCATTTTATTACCTATTTCATAAGGTGTCCTGATTAGTCAGCCACCATCTTCAATACCATCAACAGATCAGTAATGTCAGAACGTTTTATCAGCTCCCTTTTCATCCTCTTTTTCAGATTACTGAATATGCTGAACAGTATAAAGTACAGAAAAAGACCTTCGGAATGCCAGCGACCATCCCACTTTGGAAACTAACCTTGTGTTTCTGATACTTAGGCAGTTTCACGTGATTGGCTGGATATTGTATGTAAATTATTTTTTCTTAATCTTATTAGACTATTCAGCTCAAGCTTTTTGGATCATATAATCTGTTCATAGTGATACTTTTCTATTGATTTCCTTCATTTGATCCACACTTTCACCTGCTGATATTTCAGTTTGAGACAAGTCATCTGATGTGTTCATCAGCCAAAGTAAATTCACAGCCTGAGAACCACCTTAAACAAAGATAATCCTTGTTATTTTACCACACATTAATTTTCCCTCAGCAATATTTTTACACCTGTATTGTGCTTTGACCCCAACAAGCTTCCTGCTCCTAGGAGTTTGATCAACTCAGTTTCAGCCAGCTCCAGTTACGTGACATAAATTCCACCCTCATTTCCAGCATGAGTGCAATTTTCAATTTAGCCACCACCATGCTAGTTCAGAAATCTGAATTACACAGATGTGTGGCTGTAGCAGCTCATAATCTGCTGGAGCTCAAATGTATGAATATAAAAAGGAAGAGAGACTGTATCAAGAGAATAACATTCACTTTACATTAGGAAGACAGAAAACACACATTTAAAGTGTCTATGGCCCAAGATACATGTGTGAAATTACTTCATTTTGATTGCTAGTACATTCTGTGACCATACATGTGTCCCATGGTTTCTTGTGATCATTTAAAGGGTCGTGAACCTCCCTCAGTTCATTTCCAATTAGAAGACTACATATGTTCAGGGCATCTAAAACTGAAACAAGGGCAGGATGGACAATAACATCAGATACAAACTAAGAATGGCATTTTAAACATTCATTGTTAATCCTGAGTTGTTTTGTTTTGTTTTTTCTTGTCTTTGAGTATATGTGCGTTCCAAACAATACCCTTCCTCGAGGCAAGGGAAGATTATTAGGCTTATTACCAAAATGATTCTTATTGATCCTGTAAACTTGATTTTTGTTCTAATACCTAAATTTTAAGAAAATGCTCGAAAATAATTAAGTGATCCCAGGAACTGCTGTATGCATCTGAGTCACTGAGAGTATGCTTCCTGTGACTTCAAAATAAGCCTCTGGTGGCAAAAGAAGAGAATGGGTAGAAGTAAGAAGGGTAGTGAGATGCATTCTATCATCTCCTTACATGTTTTTCACAAAATATGGTTTGACACAGAGAATAACCAGCTAATTAGAGGGAAAAAAATTACAAATATAGAAGAGGATTGTTATGACGCTGTAACAGAGCACTGGAAATTCCCAGAATATTTTAAAAATTCTATCTAGGCTAAGAGTAGGATTTCAGAATCTATGTTTTTATATATCATCTCAGAGATATATTTGGGTGAAATTTCAGTCTCAGGAGGCCTCTGTAAGAGTTGTGGAAGAACAGAGAACTAAACCTGCACAGAAATCACATGTTTATTCTGCAAAAGGTCCTGAGATAGATGCTGCATGAAGCTCAAACCAACATATCAGCAGAAAAAGTCTCTCCTTTTTTGAAAGTGAAACAAGGGGGTGTTAAGCAGAGATTATACTAACCTCCAAAAGCGCTAGAATGTTTCAGACACAGGAAATCATTTAGTGTCTTTAAGGATCATGACTAAAGTCGTGCTTGACAATCCAGTAACTATTTCATTTAAATAAAGAACCCTCCTTGTGGATATGTTCCTGCTTTCCAGCAGAATTGCCGGAATTCGTCGGGGGCGGGGGAGCCCTGTCCGTGGTGCTGAACCGCCCGAGTCCGGGCTGGCAGACGTGCGGACGTGCTCTGGGTGGGGACCTGGCCATGGTGCTGCAAAAACCAGTTTGGGACTCAGAAAACAGCCCAGCGTAGTAGACCAGCCACAGACTCATGGGACCACTTGCAGCTTCACCTCCTAATTTCGGCAGATATGCTAAAGGAAAAGATACAACAGCTTGACTCAGCAGTCAGAAAGAATAATTGATCAATTTTATCAATCACAAAAATCCCTGAAGGAATCTGAGGATTACTGGTGTTTGAGAAGTCTGACAAAATCACCTCCCACCTTGCCCCCCAATTTAGAAATGGGAAAATACTTGTTATTAAACCAAAATTCTTCATGAGAACATGACAGACTACTCAGCACTGCAACTGGTATGATTTGCAGTTTCAAAATAGATTTTTCTGATCCAAGCAAAGAAAGCCCATAATAGTCCTAATATCATAGCACTGACCCAGGATGTGACTAAGAGAACTTCATACTGTTGCGCACCTTTCTTGAAAAAGGGATTTGACTTCTGAGTTCTCATAATGCAAGCAAGGACCTCAATCACAACTACAGTCTTCACCCACCCACCCCCCCATCTCTTTCTAGCTCTCTCCCTTAATATTCAAAAACGACAGATTGGGAAGAAAAGGTCTTTGTTCTCTCAGCTAGATTATCTTCTGTTATGGTTTTCTAAATGCTTCCAACACAGGCATCCCTACAAGTCATGGTACTGCTTGGAGTATTGCTTCCTGTGTGAATGTTTCCCTTCCGCCAAACGTTTCTTTTAACATGATTATATTAAATCTCTAGATCTGTCATCAAATGTGCATCTAAAGCAAGGTGATAAAGCAGTTTCTGTAATGATTTCTCTCAACTATTCCCTATTCCGCATACAGTTTTAGAGAGGATGAAGCATCCCTCTCCTCAAAGCAGTAAGTTGCATTTCACAAAGAAAGCATGATAACTTGTTATCTGATGCTGAAGAGAATTTGATAAATATACTTTATACTAAAATATCAAAATCCATAACAGACTAACAAATGAATAATGAAAAATGTATCTCCTTTTCAGTCATCACTGGTTCAGGTTGACTGTAGACTGGGGCTGGTCTTCATTTCTCCACCACTGTTTCTTGAGGCGATCTAGAATTCTTGCAAATATGCTGGACCATTTCTTAACTGCCAGGGATTGATTCTGATACCAAGTTAGAAATGTTTTGTTTCCTAGACTGGCCTGTTTTAAGCAGAGATTCATATGAACTGCTCTGAGATGAAAAATACTTGTACCTTCCTTCCAAACTAATCCTGCCTGGCTTTGGAATGCTTTTTAATTAAGTGGTATCTTTTGTCATAGGTATAGATGATAAATTTGCTGCCTGAAACACCAGTGACATGGCAACCAGGGCAGATGTTGAGCCCAGCAGTGTCAAGCATCATAGGTTTCAGTGCCTAAATTCCAGATGCAATTGCCTATCAAAATAAAGTCATCACCACTTCCCCCACTATTGCTAGTTCTCACGCTGTTCCTCTTGCCTTCTTTCAGTGCCCAATTTTGGAGCACGCTTTATGCTTAGAAGGAAACTGAGTCTTTCTGGTGAGTTTATCAGCTTTAACTGGTAGAAACATGCATTGCTTTTGTGTTGGAACATGATCTGACTAAACCATAATTTTCATTTCCCACATGGAAAGCACTGGTTTACAGAATGCCTGTACAAATTTGCAAAACATTTGTTACTTTCTGTCTGTTTGCCAAGGGTAACAAAAGATAACAAAAGTTCATGCCCATCCCACTCTATTTCTTCACAGGGCAACATATTCAGCACAAGTTATATGTGCAGCAAATCTGTGCTCCTGAAATGGGCACCGTGCAACAGAATTCAGGCTGGCTTGCTGAAGAACAGTCAACAGTGAAGTTTATACTACAACAACAAAACTAGTTTAATTAGTCAAGTAGGAAAAAAAAAAAATCTATTACTTCTCTTCTGTCGAAGTGTATTTGGTATCAATGGCCCCATACATACCAATTGAAGGTGAGACCTATTTGTTGCTTTTATACACTCGACTGGTATTACATACATAACAGCCACTATAAAATTGATTATGATTAGCAAATATTGTATGAAAATGATAAAAAATAGAATAAAAATATTATTATGTACACATGCAGTTATAGTGAAGACAAAAGAAGATTTAAGAATGGCATAATTTTCTTCTTCTAGTAGTGTCAGTTTATGATCTTACAGAAATGTTGTGCCTTACAAAAGAAAAATATCAACAGCTACTTGCATACAGTAAGATCCTACAACAAACTTTTGAGAGTACAAAGTCACACTTTAGAGCTCAGTATCTTCCATGTAATTTTACTTCTCTTTTTTTCCTTATCCAAGTCCAGAAACACAACACAATTTATTGCTTCCACTAAATAAAAAAAATGAAAAAAACGTGCTTTTGAATAACATAAGTAATGCAGAAAATGGGACACATTCTGGTGGGAAACTATGTCTGTTGTATAAATAAAATATATGCAGTTATAAATATAATATGCAATACTCATTGCAAACCATAGTCACTTCTCTAGAAATAAACACTTGAGTCAAAGCACGGTAACAGACTGGCAGTGCACTCCTGGCATTTGTCAGGAGCATTCATCAGGCTGACAGTAATATTAACCACAATCCATTTCAGTTGCTTTGGTTTATCATTGTGTGACTGATGTTCAAAACAATGCCATAAGAAGCGGCTTAAATAAAGTGTTGGTTTAACCTATACACTGCAGTTCTTTAAATCTGTACTAACTGTGGACTTCCAGCTAATACATTAACAAAACTGTTATTCATATTTGTCACTTTACAGCACTTAAGATCAACTTCCAGCTTCTAAAAAAAAAAAAGAAAGAAGAATTAATTTTTCATTTCTTAGGTACCAAAAAATGTAAAAATATCAACCTGACATCCCTCCTGTCAGACCAAAATCAAGGTTTTCCTTTTCTTTACTCAGTGAGAGCACTAAATTGTGAGGTCTTTCTGGACACGGATAAGGAAAATAAATAAAAAGACTGTTAAAACCATGTAAAATGTTAAGTGAAATATCTTTAAATATTTTTAAAACCTGTAGCAGTCCAAAAGCATAGACATGCTACAATACATTACTAGCACTTACTTTGAAGTGTTACCCCCACAATAACGGTACTACAATGAAAATATCAAAACACATGCCATTCAAACTTTTTCATCATTGAATATTAGCAAAGTTTTTCAGGTTTTTGCCATGAACTCAACATCTCACACAAAGTTTAACATTTAAACTACATAAAGTTGGTACTGCTAGAAATGCCTGAATAGTAACCAAAACTTGAACTGCTGTATCGGAGACAGGTATGGCATAAAGACTTTCTGTGTATGGGAAGGATTTGCATTTATCCAGAAGAGCTGCTACATTTTCAGAGATAAAGACTCTCAAGAGACAAGCACTGTCTCAGCCACAATATGTAACAGAAGGTAAAGGAAAATGCACATTAAGTATATCTATATATATGTACTATTCCCTAACAATAGGGTCAGTTCTCTGCTGATCACCTGTTAAAGATTAAAAGCTGCCACAAATATCATGTTACAGGCTTAAATAATAGTAATTAGACTCCTTCTACTCATAATATAGTACGAGTGACATCCAATATTGAAATAGTGATTTCCTGTATTAAGTTCATAGTTTTCAAACATGATTGAGAAGGTTATGTATATACAACCTAAGTGAAGTCCACTTGGTGACATCTCTACGTCCTCTCTCAGCAACAGCAATGGAAATATTCCCTCAGAACTTGAAGTATACTTAGTAATCCTCAAAGACTAACTTCATGAACAAAGAAAACCATACCAAGAGTGATTGTTAATTAAAAAATGCATAGAAAATGAGCAGGTTTGCTATCCAATTTCTTAATAGAGGCGAGAGTGGTACTTAACCTAAAATGAGAAAAATTTGAGGAAAAATTGCTCTACACTGCACTTAGTTCTGTTTCAGGGTGGAGGAAGAAAGAGTAGGACTATAGTGCTGACTGATTTGACTAGATTATAAATTAAAATACAATTAAAAGGAGATGCCTCAGAAGTATAGCAGCTGAAGAATAGGTTTTTTGTCTCAAATTATTTTAGCAATGACATGATATATGCAAAAGTATCACTTAACAAAAGTTAATGGAAAATGAGGCTGCAAAACTCATGTCATCATGAAGGAAGTTATTAAAGATTAATACATTTGATTTATTTCGTAATTCAAGCTACAGAGACCCAACCTTACTTCTAAGTTTTCAATTCTCCTTTCAGTGTAATTCATCCAATCACCAGTCCCTGTCTCTATAGCTGATGTGCATGAGAAGGTAATATTAATTGAACAGCTTGGTGGTATGAGGAAAATGGATCAAATTCCTGGAGTTTCACCTAAGTTTAAGACCAAACACATGTGGCTCATAAAAATTTATTGTCTGTAGAGTAGTTTTGGAAACAGTGCCAGATCATAGAATCATAGAATAGTTAGGGTTGAGAGGGACCTTCAAAGGTCATTTAGTCCAACCCCCATGATGTCCATTGGTAAAGTTCTTGCTGCAGACTGAGCAGCAAAGATAAAGTCTTTAAAAAAAAAATCTATTTAGTTTTAACTCATATTAAGCACCATTCTTGTTTGTATTGTATTTCTGAAAGAGAAAAATCAAGGTTTCTTTTTCCAATCATCATCTGCAATTTTGTGGTTCGCTGTCTTTTAATTTCTTCACAGTATAATCTTAACTCTGAATTTTGGAGAATTGTACTCCTAAGTTTTAAACAATTTCAAATAGCTAATATTTATTTAGTCTAGGTTGGTAATAGGTGCATTTAGTTGTAAACTCTCTTCAGATATTTTTTGGCCTGGAGATTATTAAGAAAGTATTTATTAAATGTCACAACAATAAATTATTTTAAAGTACTATTTACCTTCGAAAGATTTGTTAAATATAAAATATGCCTACGTTTCCCATGAATACGGATTTGTGTCAGTCAGACATTCTGAGAAAGCACAGAGTGCATGACTCACTCTAAGCAACTCTGTTAGAAAATATTACAACGACAGTATCTCAATATATCTCTGCATTGGACTTAAAAACATTATTCCTTTAATTTTTGTTTGTACATACATACACACACATAAAATGTATGGCATAGTCTTCAAATATAGATATACATATATGTGTGTATATATACACACATATATGTATATCTACACACATATACACATAGATACATACACATATTTTATGACCTTTTTTAAGTTAAAATTCTGAATCTGTAGAAAACAATTTTCTCAAGATTTTCACAGACCTGTGTTTAGCTTAATCAATTGTGAAGTGAAGGAAGAACTTTCAAAAAGCGCCTTACTTCTATGGGGATTTTTTGTTGTTGGTTTGTTTTGTCTGGGGTTTGGGTTTTTTGTTGTGGTTGGCTTTCTATTTTTTTTTAATTTTCTCTATCAAATTACCAATTTATACAGAAGACTTCTGTAAAAAACAAGCTATAATTAAAATACGTTCTTTTCCACTAATTAATGATATTGCTTCATGTGTCAGTCATTTCCTTTAATAGCTAGCTTTTAGAAAAAGATCCTGTTTTATGACCAGTGTACCTACTCTTCGCAGACAAAATGATAGATGCTTCTACTTTGTAAAATGAAACATTCCTTTCTTGGAAAAGATCAAAAGAGAATACTCACACTCCATAAAGCTATAAACAGGCTGTATAGTATTGCATCTGCATATGTTTGTTTGGGAAAGAATCATAGAAAAACAAGGCTAGTCTGCCAGAAAGGTGAAGTTGTTTTGAAAAGTTGTTTAAAACTGACGAAGTTTTTCAGACAAAGGATAACTGCATTACTTGAGCATACCTGAAGAGGATACACAGAAGAAATGAAAAAAAAAAAAAAAAAGAATCTAATTATTGTAAAAAAATCAAAGAAACAAAAAAAATT
>VWYH01003444.1:252803-347910 GCA_013399365.1 Pampusana beccarii | reverse complement strand
TTAAAACAAAGAAAAACAAAAAAAATAGAAAATACATAAAAAAAATAAAAAAAAAAAAAAAAAAAAAAAAAAAAAAAGTTTCTAATTATGGGAATAAGGGCAATGATTTAAAAGTACTTCAAATATAATTGTATCACAGGCTTTGCTACTAAAAAAGCACAATTCTCATCAGGAAAGAAAATAGATAGTTTTTAATCTGTAGCAGCCTCAGCTTTCCTAACATCATTACAATTTGAAACCAAATATAATGCATATGCTGCAACTAAGAGCACCTTCCATTAACAATTATTAAATTGATACAATCAGAAGCAATAAGAACACATCAATAATTCATTTTGCCACAATCTGATCCCCATTGTCAGTATATGTACGCAGAAATGAAACACTTTTAATGGTTGTGCATTTAACATTAAAGTATCAAACCCAGTGGAAAACATTAACAAGACTGAAGAGTACTGTGATAAATACTGCAGAGAAAAAGAGGTATATCTGATGACAAATACCTTTGACAAATCCCTGAAGTTGCTAGCAAGTGTAAGGTCCAGCTCCTCTGATTCATAGTTGGTGATAACCCAAGGGAAGACAGGGTACTGATTTAAATCATTGTAAGTTCGACCTGACAACAACAAAAAAATCACAACTCTGTGAGCTGAGCGAATTATATTTAACTAAAATACCAACCTCTAAAGATACAACAATATAATTTTATGAGCTCCTCAAAAGAACTGTAATTTATTTCAGATATTTCATCATTTCAATGTCCTACTTTGCTTTCTTGAAAAGGAAAATTTTAAAAAGTTCACAAATTCCTAGTACTTAATTTAAAACATTGCAGCTTATTTCATCTTAATTGTAAACTCTTTTGCACATAGTAAGAATGACAGTTAAATCCATTCATTTTCTATGCATTTCTCCTTTCCTTGTTTATGACATCTTGTCTTCAGTTTCTTTAAGGTGAAACACCTCAAAAATTGAAGAGGAGATGACTGTTGTTGTTACTAAAAATTAAAGCAGTATTTTTACATCCTGTATTGAAGTCGATATCAAAAGCAGAATGAAACAGCTCAGGTTCTTAGATTGAGAAATTATGCAAATAATAACCATTTCATCTAGACAATTCACTTTGAGGGGAATTCTTCCTTGACCATTGACTATCTATGGATATGTCAACATTTACCAGAATAGAAAATCTGTTCTGGTTGCAGGTTCACACGTGCACTTTCATGCATTTGTAAGATTAAAATAATACCCTTCTTCCAGTAAAAAAAAAAAAAAAAAATCAAAAATCCATTAGAATACTCGTATACCACACACACACATACACCACATACTCTGATTTATAATTTTAAAATGCATGATTTTTACATGGATCTTGTCTCTTTTTATTATACCATTGCAGAACCTCATTCATTCACATCACCTCCAACCAGCATGTTCTCAGATTTTGTCTAGCCTGGTCTTACAAGTTTCACAGGACCAGTTTTTACTTCTTCCCCGGGAAGATTATTTTCACAACCCAATCTATCAGGTTGTCAGAAAATATTTTCTAAAACTTGACCTAAGTTTACCTTTTTCCAGTTTTCTTACACCATTCAGTTTTTACCCATCCAGTTTGCAGAATTTTTAAATGGTACAGTCAGATCATTTCTTTCCCTAATCAGTTGGTTATGTTGCAAGTTATCTCTTATTCCAGATAAAGGCTGCTTACATCACACTGTGATATCTACGTTTATTGGTTTGAAATTGATATCTATCACAACAATCTTTTCATTCCACATCATGGGCAACTAAGCTTTCTGTTCTTCCATAATGTTATCTTTTTGTTCCTTTTAATCTCAAATACCAAGTAGGTAAGAACCCACTTTATTATTTCAATAATATATTAAAGCTGAAAAGGGTTATTCACTAGAGCCACAGAAAACAGTGTCATGATCTTGCGTCATTCCAATTCGGCAGTAAAGTGGCAAGCAGATCCAGTCCCACTTTTATATAATCTGCCAGCATCTGGCATCTCTGACTTAATGACTGACTACACGAACTAGCAAAACTGACCATTTGTATAAAACGTAATTAGTGCAAGCAGAGGCATTTGTTCTATCAACCGTGTTAGCAAGAGCCAAGTCTGAAAGGGAATTACTGGACCTTTCAACACTGTCAATACTATAGAAAAGAGCTGAAAACTGAGAAATTTTGTAAGTCGCTCTTAGAAAAAAATATGTTGGAAAATAAAAGAGAGGTCATAAGACCTAACAATTAGCCTCTATTTCGTAAACTGAAGTTGGTTAGAAGCTAATGGGGTGAGATGGCTTAAATGAAATAGAATTTAGCACTTACAGAATGAGGGGTTAGGACAACCACACAAGGGAATTAATTAGGATTTGGGAATGGACGAATGGTGTCCTGGCACAGCAGTGCTGGCGATCCAGACACTCTTTTCCAAGACCAACTATACATCTTGTAACAGTATTTATTTGCTCCAGGAATACCCTGGTGCCCAGCTGAGACTTCCAAGAGGTTTCCAGCCCTGAAGAGAGCTTGTTGCATCAGCAGTATTTAGGGAGCACAGTACTTACAAATATTAAAACTTCTGTTTCTGAGACTCTGCTAAATAGTACATAGTCCATGTAGAAGATATTCTGTCCATGTCAAGATATTCTGACTTGAGTGATATATTTTAAGTGTAATTCAGTACAGCATCATTAATTGCATGCCTCTCTATTCTTACACACTTATTCGTACACAAACATAAAACTAATTACAAAGAAACTACATATAGGAGGATTTCGTGAAGTTGCTCTTCAGGAGAAAACTTTACATACAAAAAGCTGTTTATTAAAAGGGCAAAATCTTGTAGTGGCCCATTTCTGTTGAGACTGGGCCACCATCAACTCATTTTCTGAATCATTACAGTAATTTGTGTTACCTGCTATAGTGTTTAGAAACATCAGGTATTCAAAGTTGGAAATTTCTCGTTGTTGCCATCGCTGGGTCATATTGGAAGCTTTGAAAATCTGTCGTGGACTAGCCAAAGAAATTCGTCTGAAAATCAAAGATAAACATCAGAAGAAAATAATGGGAAAACCTGGTGTGTCTTCCTTTTTACCTGTTTGAATTTTAGTGGCAGTTGTACATATTCTTCTTACTTGTCCTGCGCTACGTTTCTCTGGAGATCGAATTGCTATTTTGGATACCTGAAGTTCATTTTTAACATTTTCTAATCTAACAAGAACAAAAGATTAAAACATCTGACAGCTGGATATGCCAAAATTTGAAAGCTTTCAAACAGAAACCTTTACAGCTGTGCAAATTCAGCTGCTCCATGAAGATTTGATATATTACAGAAATGTGTTACTAGTGATTTAGAGAGATGGCAGATCATTAAATAAGAAAGTTACATGACTCTTAAAATTTCACATAAGAATCAAGTAATCTTTTAGAAGAGGTTTTAAATCCCTCAGGAACAAAGGAAAACAATGATAAGATGATAGAATTTCATTATGAAGTCCATCCTCTTGAGGTTTAAGTTCTGGGCAGTGTTGGAGAGTTAGTCATAAATAACTCAATTAAACTTTAGGAATTTCATGCCAGATTTCCTAATGTTTGTGAAAGAAGACTAGAGAGTCAATCCTTGAAGTGATAAATCAAGCAGAGAAGAGCTTATCATAAAATCCCCAAGACTGTTTTGTTCATAACAAAAACATCTGCAAATGCCAGAACCACAACATTTAGAGAATAGAAAAAAAAATCTAGATATAGTTTTAGTTAACAAATCTTTACAGGTATTGGTAAACAATTCAAGAAAACAGTTACAGTAACTGAGTATGTTTTTTCTCACTTTCATAACTACATTATATTGGAAACAAATTTATCAGCATAAACAGATGTGAAATTTTGAACAAATGTGTATATACTTTCCTGTATATTTAAAAATTTTCACACATAATTTGCTTCTGCAAATAGAAATCCCTAGGTTCTTACAGAGTGGCTATAATTGCAAATCAAGAGAATTTTTTTCTGGACTTGTTTTTTTTAAAAAAAAGTAAACTACAAAACGCAACAGAAAACATGCCCAACTATTTTAATGCCATTTCTGTGCACAGAAAACTTTGAAAAAATTAAAGTAAGAACAATCAAGGTATTTCTTAACAGTTGCTGTTTCTTCTAAAAATTTAGAAGTTAATCTACTTAGAAACAGTTTATCATTCATTAAAATACAAGAGGTAACCAATTCAACTAGAGAGGGTGTACACCTCAAAAACTTCTATTCTATTTCCATCAGTCTCATTAAACTGAGCTGCTGTGTTTTATCCAGAGCATATCTGGCAATCAAGCCCTAAGCTTCTGCAAAAAAGATCTGGAAAACCAACTCACAGTCTTTAGTTTTAGGACCCAAACACACAGCCTAACATTGTAATATTAATTTCTCACTTACGTCATGTAAAATTTGAAAAATGTCATCCAGAGCTACAAGACAGGCACACCGTGCCAATTCTTCATATGCTGTTCAGCTTATATTGTTCTACACATCACTGTAATATCCTTCTGTAGAGGAATTATCATTTTTATCTAGGTTTAAATACTACAGATGATTCAAGGATGTTACAGTCAAGCTAATATAATTGAATACTGCCATAAAAGCTAATCAGTCCTACAACCATCTTAAATCAGTCTTACAACCATCTTAAATCAGTCTTAAATTTCAGTGAGTTGGCAAGCATAAAGAAACCTATTTTCCTTAAGCAGGGCAAGTGATTGAGTCTCACTGCCAAAAGGAAACTATTTTCCCTGTAACAGACAGAAATAAAACCAAAAATCCCAAATCCAAAAGTTTTCACCACACAAACACATCGCAAATAGCATGCAGAAATGATAAGCTGAGGATGTGCATGTTTTGTAAATCAGCAGGTGTAAACGTTTCAAACTATGTAGGCTGGTTTGATGAAAAAAGAACTCTTAGAACTGACAGATAAAACTAATTCAAATTGTAAAATACCTGGTCTGAGGTAGTCCAAAGATGGTACCAATACCAACCCGAGGTAGACAGTTAACCACTTTCTTTACTGTTGCTTGGTCAGGAAAGTTGAACATGACACCCACTGTGAACATAAGAGTAGAAATATGGCATGATTTTACACCTTTTATTTCAGGCTTTCTGGTCCAATAACATTCACCCCTAAGCTTAGGTGTTGAACGGGTAAAAGATTAGACTTGTTTCCTTCAGGCTACTATAGATTTGCTTTTATATGATTTCCAGAACTGCTTTTATTTACCACTAACAGGAACTTGAACACCAGCTGTCATTTTTACAAAGCTCACAAGGTCTACATTTGTTTTCCTTTCTGAATAGAAGTTACACTTACATGCACAGATTGACTACTAGAATTGATTATAAAAAAAGTTTATGTATTAACTGGATCACTTACTATAGTTTACTTTCTAGAAATTTTCAAGATAAATTCTTCAAAATATTATCTTCTCTTTTTTTTGAAACATTCAAGGACACTTGTGAAATAGCAACTTAAAAACCTAAATAAAATCTAATTATGGTATCATCAATGGACATTTACGACTTCACAGAGTACAACTACAGGATCCAAAATGGGAAAAACATTTGTGCATATGATTATTATTTTGTTGGGCAATATGCACTTCAGATATGCACAACAATGCTCTGCGAGATATTTGTCTGAGTACTTACCAACCACATTCAAGATCAGAGACCATTTTAAGCTCAGACAAAAACTTTTTTACTAACATACTAACTGCATAAAAACATGTTATCCTATGAAACATTTACTGACTTCAGGACAACAGTGTTTTATATCATTACCAAAAAATGTTTTACATTTTAAAAGTGTCATCTTAAGACCAACTTTATTTGGTGTTTTTGTATACAGTTTTCACATTTTTTTTTCCAAAACTTCATTATCAGTATAAAAGCACTAAAAGTACTTAAAGAATCTTAGTTTAAACCATAAAGACATCATATAACTTGGTTTAAAAGAAAATTTAGGGGGAGGAAATAGCAGAAGAAAGTTCTCTAAGTCTCAACTGACTATATTTTGAGTCACTTTGTCACAGTACATATGTGTGTCTAAAAAGGAAGTGAAGAAAGAGGAAGGTGAAAAAAGTGTTCATAAACAAGTTCACACATATATTTCTTAAACCTCTACTAGGGTCTAACCTAAAAAAAATACTACTAGAAATAAAGCATGAAGATATACCAGTCACTGCTCTAACCCAGTAGTGAAGTTTTTCCATTATGTTGTTCTTGGTAAGTATAACTAACAACTATTAACCGTCCAAAGGGACAAAAAAACCCTCTTAATGCAAAACAGATAAGAGGTAAGTATGCCTTAAGCAAGAGTTTCTAGAGGATGCCAAATAAATATGTAGATATAAATGAAAGTGAGGCATTGCTAATTCCCAGTTATCACACTTGATCATAAGTCCTCACTGAAAAAAAGAAAAAAAAAAAAAGAGAGAAACTAAATTACAAAAATATACTAACTTAAATATCAAGACACTTACCAAGCCTTTCTCCTATCTACGTAAATCCATATCAAAAAAGGCACTGAGCAGCCAAACAGAGAGCACATGTCCCAAAATCAACACTTGCCATTCGTTTATACTCATAGTACCTCTGTTTGCCATGAATATCTCCAGCGCTGTATTTTGCAAAAGATAGCGTCGCGAAAAGATAGCTCGAATCTCTGAAAAGAGCCATTTCCCATGGAGTCCTTCTGTATATGCCAGAATCTAGTAGAAAGAAAGAGAGAGAGAGAGAGAGAATGTTTTTAATATATTGTTAGTATAGGTAATATGTTGTACAAGAGAAATTGTTTGATCCATAAACATGGATTCTACCAATTATATGAAAAATTTGCAGCAAAATTAAAATATGCTCAAACTTCAAATCATCCTATGAACATATAATGGTTTTTTTTGAAGTCCTAAACTCAACCGCTAATGTCAAGGATTTTTAAAACTTGGTTGCATTTTTTCCTTTAAGTACAACTGCCTGTTTTTCCATAATGGAGGGAGCTTCAGAAACATGATGAAATATTTGGCACTTCAGCAAAGCAAAAAAACATATTCTGAAATGTATTACTAGTGCCATTAGATGTATCTGCACTCACATTAGCACTGTAATAACAGGCCTGTAATAAATAAGCAAGAAAAAACTTCTTCAAAGAAAAAACGTTCCTTATGTTTATCGTTAAGGCAACATTCATTAATTCTGGAAGTATAAAGGTTGCCTGTATAAGAGGTTAAGTATCATTTTGTCAGCTAAGGTTAAACACAAACCTGCAAATGAACTCAGCATAATCTCTCTATGGAGTAAGCGGTTGTCAAAGTAACTTGTTACAATTCCTGTCATCCCATCTGACAGACACAGATGCTTAGTCTGCCTTCACAATTCAAACTAATCCCATTTTCAATCCTCAGCCACTTTGTTTCTTTGTTGCTTCACTTTTTCTTTATATTTCAAAGCTTAATTATGTAAGTGATAAGGAAGAGCGTGATTGGACACTTCTCTGCCTCAGATTAAGAAACCATAAATGAAGGAAAATCTCTGAGATTTGTCAATTTTAGCAAACACAAAAGCATCTAACAGAAATCCACCACAGAAAAGGAGAGTCAGATACAATCCTCATTAACATCATTCTTACTACAATTCCACTTCAGCAACATACAGTAAATTTAAATTTAAAAAAAAAAAAAAAAAAAAGAAAATGGAAAAAGTGAAATTCAAGCCTTTAACATAACAGACTGTTAATGAACCCAAGTGCTTGTTTATAGATTTTTAACAAAGGAGGATTTTGCCTCACATGTAGTATATATTCACAAATAATCTGCATTTTCGTAGCACAGAGAGCAGAAGCACCATTATAAAAGCACTACACAATACAGTAAAAAACACGGCACCACCTTTCTGAATTAACAGCAAACAAAACTGGCAAACCAAAAGCAGATAGCACAGGAGACAGAATGTACAAAGCAAATCATCTTCTACACCTCCTTTTTTTTTCAGTTAATCCCTCATCTTCTCCTCAATACAAGCGCCACACACAACTCTCCCAACACACAGAAAGAGAAGCAAGAAATGAATAATTATTCCAAAACAAAATTCTAGAAATGCGATGAAAGAACCAGAGCTTGTGAAAGGTTGCTAATCATTCCTGGAACAGGGGAACTAACACACTTAGACTGCTCTGATACTAGTCATACCACATCCATAACCCATCCACACTAATTGGCAGATTTGTATAATTCTATGGTGCTATTCAGAACCACTGTGGTTGGCTTTTGTCGCATGCATATAAATATCCTTTAAAGAGCACAACATCAAAGGAGGTAACAAAGGAGACAAAGCTGCAGTGCTTGTGTACAAAAAATCTCTTAGTACTTCTGCTGGTATTCATCCGTTTTATGATTTTTAAACTGGAGTTTATAATTTCAATGATTATTTTTTGAGACAGACAGGAGTGTGCTGACCTTTGCTTTTCAGTAGAAACAATTAAAATAGAACAGACTGACTGTCACTATCAGTCTGTGCACTGTAAATTCGAACACTTATTACATGGATACTGAGACTGAAATCAGCAAGTTGATTATTAAGTATTACTTTTACCCTGTGAAGCGAGCATTTTTTGTGACAATTGAAAGCCTGCACATGGCCAAAAGTCTGCTGCATGCAATTTCTTCAAAACTGGAAGGAAAAGCACCGACTTCAAAACAGCAGAGGTGGTTTACGTTGTGCACCTTGTACAGCCATGATAAAGTTATTGAATTCAGTATAACAGGATTTACAGCAGAAACTAGAACTGCACTGCAGAAACACTAGCAGTCACCACCATAACAATTCTTTAAGCACTCATTAGCAGAAGTCATCAGGAGTGAGCAGCAGCTGAGGCCTAGCCGAGCAAGGCCTTCATTTTGAGTTGGAATTGCGGCTGCCTGGTCTGCAGCTTCACTTCAAAGTCTCTGGAGTTCAATTAAAACTGGATTAGGTGGAAGCAGACCTTCTTTGGGACGCTGTTCTCTGAACCTCCACGCACACTGACAGCACCCTAGACAGAGGTCTAGCTCTCCAGTGAACCAGTTGCTATGGAAACTGCATCATTACCACTGCTCCGTGCTCATCACACCACATGGAGTAGATGAAAAGTCCAGAACACAAACACATTTCTTTCATGTGTATTACTAAGTATTCCTTACGAAAATCAAATTCAACCTTTTATTCCCTGACAAATATCTGATTTTATTAACAGAATCCCCTGGTTGCAGCAACTCACTAGTACTCCAAATTAAATTCAGTATTTTCATTCTGGCAGATGGATTTTTTTTTTAATCAGCATTATCACTTCTGATAATCTCAGTTTCAGAATTACAACTTCAAAAACTATTTTTGCATTTGCCTGTTTTCACCCATAAGCCACATAACATAGAGTTATCATTCAGAATTTTAGAACAACCATCTTCTTCATGCTACTGTACCGTATGTTGAGTTTAAAAATTACTCACATTTATATCTGTTTTGTCACATCTGTTTTGGAATACCTTGTGAGGCAAAGATTAATGAGGATGTACAATCTAATTCAATATGCACAAACACTACAACCTTCCTCATATGAAAAACTATTTACGGAATTTCATTGATTCAACACTTAGAATCGTAGAACAGTATGGGCTGGAAGGGACCTTTAAGGGTCATCTAGTCCAACCCCCTACAATGAGCAAGGACATCTTCAAGTAGATCAGATTGCATGAAGTTTAATCTACTGCTCATTTTATTTATTTCAAAAGACACTGCACCTTACAGGAGGAGAGACAACTTATACAGTTTACTATGTCATTTAAAAATACATAAAATAAGCAAATGAGCCAACTGTAAAGTTCTTCAGTTCCAAAAATCTTATTACACAAACTGTTCCACAATTAAACTTTGGCAACATCAGATGAACAGATGGCATGACAACACTATTGAAAAATAGAAAATTACTTTCACCTTTGCATTAAGTTCCTTCTTTACTTCACGTAACAGAAATAAAGGCCTAAACCTGTAAATAGTCCTCGTGCTGCATGTCACAGCACCACAAGGCTGGGAGAAACTCCACAAGAAACTAGTAAGTAAGTAAGTAAGTAAGAATTGCCGGCTTCAATTTCCACTTTGAGGAGATTCTAAAATCCAAGTTGCATGAAAATTCAGGTAGCATAGTGCTAATAATTAATTAAGATCATATACGTATAAAGAAGTCCTCTCCTCATGTTTCATAGCTGTTTATCAACAGCTATTTCCCAACACTAAAAATGCTCACTCTGAAGCTATTCTGTCATTTTACAGTTTTAAAAACAAATGCCTCACCCTAACTTTTCTTCAAAACACTCCTTGAATGTTGATCATAAACAATTTCTCTTGTAAAATATTACGTTCAAGAGTTAAAAGATACCATCACTACAGCTGTCTCCTGAACTAGAAAAGTCATATTTTACTGGAGACTAAATCAACATTTTGCTTTTCCTTTTAAGCAAACCAATCAGCCAGCATTTATTTTATTTTATTTTAAAGTACTATTGATCTTGAAAATGTGAATAGGTTAGAAGCAATTAAGTCTGCAAATGGCTTATAGAACTGAAACAGTAATTGAATAATTATATTACTTTAATGTGCCTGCAAATTTAACTGCCACGAGTAAAATAAAAACTAAATAGCTTATTTAAAAAGCTGATGCACATTTGTACACTTCTGAAAAAAGTTATGATTCATTCAGACAAAAAAATGAAACAAACCAAAAAACCCTCCACACACACACAACCCCTGCCCCCCAAACAAACAAAGAATTTGCATTTAAATTTGATTGTAATTGAGAGATAAAATCCATAAATACATTCTGTTAGCAGTATTTGCAGTATTGTGGGTTCACTTTGGTTCAGGAAGGCAAAATTACAGCACATGGGGTTATAAAACCTGATTCGGTTCACTCAGAACCTGGATCTCCACCACAATCTCAGCCCTGCAACTGAGGAATCCTCAAATCCTACTGTCCAGGTACTGTTTAGTTCCTGGATATAGATTTCACAGGGGAAGGATCCTTCTCTACTCTTTGTTCAAACATGTCCAAGTACAACTAAACAAACAAGGCATTAGATCAGATTATTAATAATTTTAAATGTCTAAATGTTTTTAAATAAACCACAGTGCTTATTAGTTAATTTTAGATTTTTCAAAAGAACAACAAATAAATATTAATTGAAAATCTCAGCTATTTATACAGTCAGCTGCTGAATTCTGCAGCCAAACAGTAGTACTCTCCCATCCAGTCCCTCCTGTGAGCATGCACAGCCTGCTATACAATCCTCTACAGCATTTTCATGGGTGACAAACTCAATTAAATATATTCATTACTTTAATGTTCCACTAGACAGTTTTACCCAGCATAAAAAAATTAAATAAATAAATAAATACTCTGTGACCTTTGTATCGATCAGAGCAAAATGGCTTATGCCTGGGTGTGGGTGGTGAAGGGACTGGGGAGGGGGGGTGGTAAAGGACTCCTATGTTTTCTCTTCCAATTACTGGAGGAGATGATAAAACCACAGCAAATGATGTATCAGCTCATTTTATCTTATCGCTTTGGGGCTAGGTGACAATGAAGTTCATATTTCATTGGTTCCCATTGAAGATTGTGAAAATTACTTGCCCTTATGACCTGAAATTTCACTGGAAGACAGAAATTTCTCTTCTGCAAAGTAATGCAATTTTTCAGATGTCAACCTTTAGCCCAGCTTTAAAAATTAATTTCATTTATATTAACCAATGATATTGATATTTTCACAGAATGGTCTTTGATACACGAACAACCGACTAGCAAACTGATGTGCTCTAGAAGGATAAAATTATTTTATCTGAAGCTACTGGGGACAGACAGATTTACCACAAACTGAAATTCCTATTTCACAGTATACTACTAATACTAGCCTCATAGACCTTAAGGCCTCAGGACCTGTAAATACTTTAATCTCTAGTTAAGATTTAGTTTATTTTTAGATCTATTCAGTTTTGAAGTAATTTTTATGCATACATACAAATAAAAACATCATTTGTTTGGAAAGAATAAAGTCAAACAATCACAGACCACAGATCAGTATGCATGTGATGACATGAAAAATATGTACCAGATGATTAAAACAGAGGAGCGCACAGCTATATTTTCTCTCTTTATTCAGACACTAAAGCTATATTTCAAAGTGAAATGCAAACAATGTTAGCAAAGTTAGTACCAACTATCTTACTCTTTTCTACTGCATCCCGTATTTCACAAACTTTTTTTTTTTTAAACTTTTTTATTACCCTTGCTGACTCCTAGAGAGCACAAGTTCATTACCACTGGCAAACAATACTCAATCAACACAAAGAACAAGAGGATGTGATTGCTAAAGATAGGTACGTAAGTTAAAGTACGCAGCCTAGAAAGCAGAAGTTCAAAAAGAAGAAAATGAATACAGGTTTGGGTGGCTGCCCAAGCTCTGCAAGATTAAGATGTAAAGTTATGTCTGTCTTTGGAAAATAAGACAGCAGGCTTATTTATGATAAAAAGGATCCAGAACTGCAAGAATTCACAGATTCTCATAGGAGTTGACTGATATCTCGATTTAGCGAGCCTGTTATGTTCCGATTTAAGAGTTAGTGGGATTTGCTCATCAACAGGTAGATACAAAAAGCTCATCCAGCTGAGACAGTTTGCCATCAGGAATTAACTGTAACAATTTACAAATTATTCAGCTTGCACCTTCTGAAACAGTGGTTATTTCAGCTTCTGTGTCCACCCTCAAGTTCTATCATTAACTCTAGAGCAGGCTGGGTAAATAGGGATCAACAAGCTGTTCATTGACACGTGAGAAACAAATTGGTAGTCTTAGTGTGTTTCCAATAAACATGCGGCAAATGGTAATTATGAATTCCTGAGATGCAAAATGCTACAAAGTAAGAATTAGCAATAATTACTGAGACTACCAAGGGCAGCCTTTCTAGAGCAGCCTCCCACAATATAACCAACGTGGCTACCAACCCAGTCCACAGACCATGTACTCTAGAAATGTTAATGCAACACCTGAAAACAGCAAAAAAGATACATAAGAAAACAGAAATCCATGACGGGATTTTTTGGATGTGATATTTTAGACAGGCAGCTCTCTAGCCAATCCTATTTTTGTTCATCTGAGTAATTTCTGGTTTATGCACAACACACTTGCAATGTGATTTTGCAAAACGGTGTTGCAAAAAACCCCCACCACACACAATGCTTTTATTTATGTATGACAGTGTTTATAATCCATACATATAAAAGAGGAGAATAGCAATGATTTTTACTCTGTCAGGGTTACCTGTTTATGCTATTTGCTATAGCATTGATATTAATACCTACACAGACTTCACATACTTAGTAGGTAAAAAAAATACAGCCAAGAAAACATGACAAAGACACCTTTTAATAATACAGAAATGACTCAGAATAGTCATAATACTAAATATAATATATCTTTTTGGTATATATTTTATATATGCACTACATATTTATAGTGTATATATACACTTTGTGTATTATATATAATATATATGCATTAGATATTTTATATTAATATTATATATATGCACTATATATTTACAGTATAAATCATATAAAGGAACCTCTGAGATGTGCATTGTGCCTTACACATTAAAGGATGCATCACTCTTTGCTTACGTCTTGTATTTACCAAAGAAGCACATATGAGTGGGTCTGTATGGATCTAGATTTGCTTACAATCTTTGCTTAAATTATCTAAGATTGAAGACAGACTTATGAAATTGCATTGGCACACACACGTAGTCACACTTCTGTACGTGCATATATATATGTGCACATATTGAAACATGAGTGAGAGACTGCATAAAAGCATAATATATAGTTACACACATCAGGTAAATAGAGCATTAATATTTTCTCATGTTTTCCTTCATCAGATCATGAGTTTTAAAATTTGGAGAGTGTTTTAAATTCATTCTACTTAATAAATACATTTCTGGCTAGTCTTGGCATCCACACAGATTGACGGATTCCATAACCCCTTTGTGAACTGCATTAAATTATACAACTTCATGATTTCATGTGTCAGTGAATTCCGTCATTTAAACATACACAGTGTAAATACTAAAAAAAACCCACTAGTTTTACTGATTTAGTTTTGTATACATCGAAAAAATGGCACTACCTGCAAAAGAAGAGAGCTTAAGAATCACTAAGCAAAATTCAAGGAAACAATTTCTCACTGTGTAGAAGCTGCCAAAGAAGGTGACCACATAAAGTCATGGAATTTGGATCAAAAATGCTGAAATAAAGTAGTATTAATATTAAGCATCTGTAGTAACGAGCGGTGCAACAGTGCATTCTAAGATTGGAAACTTGGGCTAGGAAACTCTATTTGTTATCTTTTTACCTATACAGCTGAGGAGCACGTGGCTAAACCTCTCCAAAAAAGTCCTCACAACACTCTTAATTTGGTGCTAAAAATGTAACTTTGTATCAGCACAAATTTTGCTACCTTGTTACTTAACTCACTTTCAAGTTGATTAACACAGAAAACTAAAAGCCAAAGAACAGGAACCTTTAGATGCTCCAGCTTTCGTCTTTGTGAAAACCGATAATTTAATTTGTCTTCCTACCTCCTTGTGAGTTAACAAAAAAAAAAAGAAATACAAATTCAGATTGTGATCATCCGAAAGTGATCATTATGGAAATGTTTTATTACGGGAAATAAGGTTATAAAACAAAAACTTTACTAGAACTTAACCTCAAAGGTTTTTAGTATAGTCCCTAGCACTATTACCATTAAGCAAAAATCAGATGTCCAGTTTTGAAATTATAAGTATGACCATGATCCAAATTTTGCCAATGTACTTACAACATAATCATATAGAAGGCTTCCTAATAGAAGTAAGACAACATAGGATTCATTCAGCTGCAATTTATGAGAAATACCCAGGTGTGTGACTATTTTAAATCATTCTGTGTCTGAACTCTCCAGTGTAGGATACCTTTGAAGGGTCCCAAGATCAGGTTTCTTCCTGGAAAAATTTTACACAATGGAGGGTGTCAATTATTTTTGTTCCTTGTACAAGACAACTGAAGCAAAATTAGAGAATGGAAGTGGTAGGGATGCAGCATCATCATCTATGATTAATCGCTCATGCTAAGACCAATTTGAGTTTTCAGTCAGTCTGTTTTCAAACAATGAAAACTGATTCATAGGAATTACTATCTTCTTATTCTCTCCTACAACATCTGACCTGACTCTCTTTGGACAGGCCTCACTTTTTCATAATTCTGATTTTTTTTTTTTTCCTGCTTGCATATCAGAGGCATCTTCTATGCCATGATGTTGTAACATTATTGTGAAAAAAAACCCTCACAGCAATTCATATTCACAGCAGTATAACTAGATATGGTGAAAGGTACTATACAGGAGCACATATTTCAAAAGCTGAGCACAGAAAACAATGTCAAAGCTACCTTTGTTTTGCTGTCTCTTAAAGGTATTTAGCTATTGAGGTTTCTTTAGAAAAATAAGGCTCATGTTTGCTGTAACTGTCTCTTCAAATTCCTGTTTTGAACCACAAATCAGGATAGTTATGTTAGCTTTGCCACTGCTGTGCCCTGCACCTGCCTATTTCACCACTTGCAGGATGTGACTTCTCCCATGGGCTGCTCCTCTATGTATTCAGCAAAGGTCTGTCCAGCCAGAACATGTGTGAGCGGAAGCAGCAACTACAACCAAGAAAGGAAGGAACTAATGCACCTGCAATACTGGCAGTTGGCCAGTGTCTGCCATTTTCATCTGATCTTGCAGAAGGTGAGTGAGGAGAAGAAAGCAAATGGGCAATGAAAAAATAAGTTTCAATGCCAAAAAGAAGGACTTTTTTTTTAATGATGACCTGCAAGCTGACCTTCATATCCCTTCATGAGAAACAAAACAAAACCAAAAAAACCACCCCCACACATCTGGCAGGAAGCTAGAGTACCAGTCATCATGAAAGACTGCATCTGATCAGCTCATTAATGGGAACCAAGCCCATACGTAGAAGAACAGATGTGCCTCTTGAAAGCAAAGAAAAAAGTCAGACTCCAGAGCTGCCAGTCCAGCAGTTTACATTAAAAGATTGTGCACTATGTTTTATGAGAGATATGGCACAGAAGGTGCAGCCTGCAAAGGGATGGGAATGTAAAAATGGCTTAATGCCACCTTTGTGCTGCACAGACCCTAGACTGCTACAGAAACCAAATCCCCTTTGAGTAAACTGGAGCAGTTGCCAGGGCTGCTGTGTAACTACAAACATTTGCCTTATTCGGGATGCCTGGTGCCTGCCCCATAGCCCAGGACTGTATGTACTTCATGCTACAGAAATTTCCCTCCTGCTCTCAGAAGGTGGGACAGAAAACAGCAAAGTGCTGTTAATTAACTCTCTACTGCTCAAGCACTTCTCCACTCACTGCTAGTTCATTTACTACCAGAAACCAAAGAAGAATACAGGTATGACAACAACGTAAAGAAATCATTCTCAGTTATCAAAGGGCGTGTCCCCTACATGTACTGTTTTTAATCAAGACTTCCATGAGTATACTTCATATTCTGTATCTGTATTCTTACATTTAATTTGTATTCCCGTAAAAGTAGATATACTTCTCAGGTAAAGGAACTAAGTATAATCAATCAGTGACAAAGGTTTTCCTATGGCCTGTGAGTGCAAGGGAGAATCTCTTATTTTAAGCTTGCCCATAGAAATAATTCGAACAGTTAAAAGGAATCACGTGTTTGTAAAGAACAACAAGCAACATGAAGAGGAGGTTTTATACAATAACTCCTGGTTTTCATCTTAGCAGATAGCAAAATAATTTAAATTCAGTTTTAAAGCACTCCTGCAAGTACAGACTCTTTTCCAAGGTTAAGCAAGCCATGGACAAAGCTAATGTGAGGTCTACAACCACATCTAGGATTCTAGGGGAACAGAACAAGAACATAACCCTAACTTCAGCTGAAAAATGCAACAGAAAAATAAACTGCATTTCTAGTCAAAATGAATGATAAGACAGGCTTGGAAATGTGGTTCAAGTGTAACAGATACACAGACAGCGGTCTGGGTATAGTTGACCAATTGATCCAACAACATGATTTGCCTTGTCATTCTCCCTGGGGTATTAAAGCTAAAACTCGCTATTCCTGTGGGCCCATTAAAAAATGGCCTATCAAAGAATTCTGCAGATGACAGGAGGAGAGAGGGTAGTAAGTCTATGTGAAAATATCAGCTCTTGTGAAGAACTGTAATCTGGGCTGTGTTATGCATTTATCTTATAAATCCACAATGCTGTTTTGCACAACTGGAAGTTTTCCCAAGAACCAGAAAAAGTCAAGTCTAATGTGGGAGTATTTACACAGCACCAGGTTCCAGCCAATATGTAACAGCATTTCATAAATGCTGAAGTCAAAAGGGAAAAAGGTATTTTAAAATGCTTTTTCAGACAAACTTAACCTCATAGCAATATCCTATCCATCCTGCCCGAAGTGCTGCCAACAATTTCTCAGTTCCTTGAGAAAATACAACAAGTTATCCTGCTCGGGTATATTTCATTTACAAAAGTAACTTAAGGCACTGCTTTACTAAGGCAATCCTTATCAGCTAAATTAACTGCATTTGAAAGAATTATGTTGGAGCCTCTCATATCTTTTAAGTTAAGGAAAAAAAGTAACTGGCTAGCAGCTCCATTCTCATTCAGCTCCACATTTTGAAAAAAGGCTTGTGTTTTTTAAAAAGAGCAGGAAATCAAAGGCATAAGAAAAACTGATTTTGCAGAGGCATTTTCAGTTCTTAAGTGATTTAGTTCGTAACTCAGTGTTCTTTTGTGAAAAAAAGTGGTTTAAGATAGAAGACCTGCCTTTAGGTTAGTGAGGGTTTTCTCTATGAGTAGCTACAGCTGGAGTAGCAAGTAATTTTAACGATTTGGGATATGGCATCAGTGAAAATAAAAAACATGTGCAAACAATTATTTCCATAACATCTTAGAACCATAGATATTCAAGTATGTTAATAATTTTAAGATATGTGTCAGAGGAAAGAAGTACAGTATTCGATATCTTAAATATAAAAATATCGCACTCTACAAGGAGGAGCGTTTTCAAAGCTAGAAACTTTTGCAGATTTATCTCTACAAGAAAATCAATTTTCTACTCAAGAAGCTGGAAGTTGAAACCTTGCGGAGTTTAATGGGTGAGCATTTATTACAGGACAAGGAAAGCATACATTAATTTTCCATGAGTATATGAAAACTAGCTGCTAAAATGACTAAGATGAAAAACTTGAGGCAGTAGCACTAAGACTAAAAGTAATTCACGCAGACACATCCGAAAGCGTTCTGCCAGTAAAGAATGGATAAACTCATCAAGAAAAGATTGTTGCTGCTAGACAAAAGTTGTATTTCTTTCTCTTCATTTAATAATTACACAGTTTTTAAAAATATGGATTTTAAAGAAAAAATAGACATATAAAATTTGATTTGTTATATTAGTTGTTGAAGCTTCAAATATACAGTAGCATAAAGAACCTACAAAAAATAACCAAAATTGGCAATTATCTGCTTCTCAGCACTTCACTCAAATAAAATGTCGTTGTTGATAAAATCCACTTTTGAAAACACGTATCCTTGCAAATCTTAAGTACTGTCATCTCATCTCACTGTTGGAGTTTGATTGATTACGCCTTTTCCTTATGTTCATTAATCTCATCACCTTATCTTTTACACCACTTCATTTTAGCAGAAAGGCAATAATAAAACCCTCATCCATTATCCTTTTACACATCTAGTCAAGCGGAAATGGTTAATAACATGCTACAAATTGAACTTCAATCACCTCATTTTCTCCTTTGTCGAATGCACATTAAAGTATATTCCAAAAGTGCAATTTGTTTTACAGGGGAATTTGTGTTATATTGCTACAGACAACTAAAATTAAGTGTTTCTCAGTTTGGTTATTAAATATATCCAACTGTCTTTTTATCTCTGATACTAAAACATTAACTCATTTTATTAGGATGTAATAATACAAGGGCCTTATCTCCCAGAACACAGGGACATCTAGTCTGCCTAATAGTAAGTGTTATACAATGGGTCATTTATCTTTTTTTTTTTTTTAAATATGCTTGTGATAGTTTATGAATTGGTATATTATTGCAGATGAAATGGCTCTCCATTTAAGAAAAGTTAATTTGTTTACATGCAGGCTTATCTTCAAATGCAAGCCCCATTAGAGAAGCGGTCTATAACTGTCAGAGCAGGTGAAGAGGGGAAATAGGTGGATGTATAAAAATTTAGAGCTCAGTAATTTAACTCTGACCACCAATTTCCTGTTTGAATATTAACTGTGTTTCACATGCACTTTGCAAATATTCTATGATCCTAAAATGATTCTACAGAAACACTAATTGAAATAAGAGTCCCAGAACTTGTTTTTGTGAACTCTCCTCACCATTCAAGATACATGGCTGTAAATGATCTTAGTAAACAAATATAAATGATTTTTTTTTTAAAAAAAAAGGTCATCTGGTAAAAATAGTTACTAAATGAGACATATTTGGAGTTGTTTCTTCCAAAAAATAGAAGGGGGGGTGGGAAACTGTAGCTATATTTAATTCAGTGACAGTAATCCCTTTCACATAAGAGGAATATTTTCCCTGCTGTTTTCATATCCCCCTGGAAAAATTTTCACTTGCACTTTCGTGATCATCTTAATGAAACAAGACCAGTTTCACTAGCTACTCAATAAAACTGCATATGAGGATAAACAAATATAACCACAAATACCATGCAACTGTTACAGTAGAGGTATTTTCCTATGCTTCATCTCATCTCCTTTTTACGGAAACTTATTGCTAACCTTCTAAGAAGCCTGACAACTTCAGAGTTCACCCTTTTATTCAAAGATTGAATTACGGGGACAGTAATTTTTATCACCATAAAAATTTGCAACAGTGTTACGGTATATATACACACACTACCAATTTAAAAAATGAAGTAATGAGTAGCTCTTTTATTAAAGTAAAGCACAAACACACAGCTCTAACATATAAAAAGATGTAAATCCCATATACACTTCCCTCAATGGTCTACCTTTTTTCCAACTCTCCTGTCCATTAAGTTTGTCTTATTTCCCAAGCCATTCAAATACTATCTCCTCTTCCTCACTCTACCATCTGCCATTCGACCTGCAGTTTCATGAGCATTTTTGCAGTCGGCTGCCCAGCTCATGTTGCACCTTATCTCATCCCGTCCCTCCCCAGTCACTTTCTACTGCTACCCCAAACCCTCTAACAGTACTACGGTTGAGGCCATGCGGTAAAGCTGGCATTGTACATGTGACTCATGATGAGACTTCCCCAATTCTGTTCGCTGTGCAACCACTCAAAACGCTTTCCCAGGAACATTTGGGGAAGGGAGGAGAACAAAGTGATACAAGGGCAACTGAGGGCTGCTTACGCCAGTACTATCACTGAAAGGAATGCTACTAAAACTGTGGTTTAGTATAATAAAATCTTGACCCCAGTCAAACCAGCCTCTGTGTACAATTAGTTTGGTTTTCAGTCATGCACCTCTCCAGCTTCTTCCGTTTCTCTACACGTTAAAAAGAGGCCACTCATTAATATCTGAAGCTCTACTACGTATAGAACCATAAAATCATTTAGGTTGGAAAAGACTCTTACGATCATTGAGTCCAACCACAAACCTAACACTGTCAAGTCCACCAATAAACCATGTCCCTAAGTGCTACATCTACATTTCTTTTAAACACCTCCAGGGATGGTGACTCGATCACTTTCCTGGGCAGCCTGTTCCAATGCCTGACAACCCTTTCGGCATCTTGTCTAGAAAGTCTTAAAGCATTCCTTTAATACCATGCCTCTAAAAGCCTCATCTGTTGACATAGCTGCTGGTTTCATAATGAAAATTTCTCCCTTGGTCTTCGAAAATGTTTTGTTCCTTGCTTTCCTTATACTTTGGCAAGTATGTAGCTATCTGTTGCTTCAGGTTCTACATTTAGAGAGGAAGATCTCTGGCCTGTGTATGGTTCTCCAATACTGCCACAGTACATGACCAGGCTTGTATTTCACTCTGGCAATACCAAAAGCATTCTGCTTCTTCAAAGTATAGGAGATCTTCACACTTCTTTGTCTGTGTTCATGACACATTCAGCCCTGGAATATGCAAATTCACTTCTTACTGAAATAAATAGTTTTACTACTCAAGAATTCAGGCTTCTTCATCTTCATAAAGTTTGAAGTACTCAACTACTTTGTGAGTTACCCCAAACCACATTTACTCTTCACTCAAAAATACATAAATGAGTTAATATACTTGCCATCCGCTCATTGCAGAATCACTGAATTAGACCAAAATATTGACTATTTGCTAAAGCCTGCCTGCTTAAACTGTCTTTTGTAGTTTCACATATGAAGACAAAATTGTAGTTGGCATCCAAAACTCAAATTTCAGCACGACTTGCACGCAGTCAGCACTTCCAGGTAGCACCTTAAAATACTGGAAGCATATCAAGATAAAAGATTCTTTAAATACAAACTTCTAGACTACGTGCATACATTGAATTTGATCTAAATAATCATCTGATCTCCTTTTTTTCATTTTGATCACTTTTCTGAAAGCTGTATTTCAGGAAACTGCTTTAAGTATTATATCTTCTGTTAATAACATATCTCTCTTCCGAATGTGTAAATGAAGAGGTTTTCTAATTGTTTCCCTTTTGTTATTTAATTACATTAAAACAGATGTTCAAGAGAGCCTTTTAGGTTCTTCATGAGCAAGACTAGTACCCAAGTGAAATAAATAGAGAATTAGAGAAAGCTATGAACCTAAGAAGTTCTAAATTGCTGTCTGTAGTTTACTGATAGAGGTGCAAGCCTACAAAATGTAAGTTCAACCCTTCAGCTGATGGCCACACTTGCAAAATGTAAATCACTGATGCTACAGTATCTGAAGGTGGCAACTTACTGCAGAATAAATGAACTGAATACTAAGCAAGTCAACATGAGTCTTGATTCTAGTCTCTAACCACCATTCCTGTACCACATAACATGTCACCATCCCTAAGTAAATGAGTTAATCAATTTAATGAGGATTCAGACAAATCGGCTGCCTAATGAGCACTCAAACTGATGTGGCAAGGGTTATGCTCCAGTGCTGACAAAATCACTTTGATGAAACTATGACAAAAGCAGCAAAGCACTATTCCTTCAGCACATTTTCCTGCATCGTATTAACATGAAATTACAATCACTATTTGCAAACTGCATAGGGAAACCTTTTATTGTGTCAGTCACGTAAACATATGTTTTATCTACTCTTCTTTCCAGCGAACCTGTGTACATTGTTGGGATTCAGTTTACTAATTATTCAGTTCTTTTCAAAAATGGCAATCATATAGAGTTGTTTAAGGTAATTTAGAACGAGTATGCCAAGAGAATTTCCAGAGACATTATGTTGTATGATTTTGTATTTTATGAACATGCCATTTGGCAATAAATATAAAATAAACCAACCAAAATAAAGCAAAATTTTCTTCAGTTTCACAAACAGTTCAGGAAATGAACACTAGAATCTCTTTGAAAGCAACCAGAAAATATTCCACTCCAGTTTTTAGACGAATAGTAATGCTTTTATGCTGATTTCCCAACTCCTTAATGCTAAGATGTAAAACTCACAGGCCAAGGGAAGAAATGAACCTAACTGGTATGTTAACTACTTTATCAAAATCCTTTAATCAGGGGTTCTGTAAGAATTTTCTAGCAGTACTAACTGGTTATGTCTAGATTGAAAATGCAGGGCCCAGAAGTGTCCAGAAGACTTGAATATAAAACTTGACAATAATTAAAAATGGAAACCTGTCAAGCTAAAAAAAAAAAAGGCATCATTAAAAAAATGTGAAACTAAACTCTCACTTTCCAAGTATTATCTATCTAGAAGACTTTTTGCAAGGAAGGAAAAACACCTCTTCACAGGACTGCTTAAATGCAAGAGATACAAAGGTATATCAGAAGAGTTATTACATGTAATAGGCATAACTAAAAGCACTTTCTAAATAGCATTGGTGTACCTGCAACCATACAGATCATATAACCCTGCACTAGGGTTACAAGAATATGTTTTTATATAGCTGGCAATAATTTCATGTTTTATACACTAATGACTTTCTCCAGGGGAAACTGTCACACCTGTAATATCTGATTACTACCCCATGAGCACTACAAGGAAGGGAGAAAACTGGTAGAAGTCACAACCTTTGCCCAGAAACATGGGATGGAGCAGCTTCAAAGTTTCAGCATAGAGTTAGAAGAAACAACTGACTTTTACGTAAGGACACACAACTTCAGATATCAATGAAATCATGTTCTCTGCAGTAGCAATCTTTGGCTGTGGGATCTGTGTTTGAAAAGCAATCCAGAGACAGCATAAATGATCTTGCATCCAACATGTATAGAAGGATGTCAAACTGCCAAAAGAGTAATTAGGAACATCCCCAAAACAAGAAATACATGTGTGTATTTGTAATAAAACCCACATAAATATTACATTAAAACAACAGCAGAAATCAGTGACAATTGACAATACTAACTGGTATATCCTCACACTGTTTTAACACTAGACACTTTCTCCCCAAAGGACAATGTTCTTCATAACACCATGAAAGAACTGTGAAAGGGTTGAACTTCTCTTTCTTCTCACTTCCATAATTCTTGTCACAACACAACCCATATACATTTTCAAACCATTTAAAGGATCTCAATTAAAATTCTATAATAATTCACCTGTAAACATCGGACTCCGGTCACAGTCCGTGGTTATGGCTCCACAGTGGCTGGTTGCCCACTAGGATGGTCTGGCCTCTTCCAAACCCTCTGGTGCCACTGCCTCCTTCCTCTTGCCACTAATGTTCCTATAGTCCCAGAGGCAGTTGGCTCAGGGAATCACCCTTGTAAAAATCCATGGAAGAAAAGGTAGTTTCCTATCAGATCAATTCCCTAATTTGACTGATCAGGTAAATGCTTCTGATGGCACAGGGTGGAGGGAAAGGACTAAAAAACCACAAATTTGGTCCAGCAATTATTTCTGTGCCAGGTTCTGTTTCCATTAAAGTGATGGTAGAACCTTCCTCTCAGTTTCAGGGACCGTTAAATACTTTTGTGCGTCTGCAAGTATCTTGCCATTGCAACTGTACAGGTGTTTTCCAGCATGGTTTCTGTCTGCTAGCTACATGAATATGTCACAGAAGCAACAACTCAGCTAGTTAGTTTTGCTTGAATATAACTTCATAATAATTTCCAAGAAACATCCAGCTATGAAGATTACATATCTTTGGTATTCAAAATACCCCAAATTATACAGATTCGAATGTTACAAAATTTGTACTCCAGCACAGCTGTGTTCTTTAGTGCCAATTAGAAAATAAGTGGCAAACCCAAGTGTCTCTGGATTGTCTAGTTTTTACAAAGCATTTACATCTACCAAAGTAGGTAACTTCTCTAATGCTAGAAGCAGAGACCATCCATGTTTTCATCATAAGGCCACCTTTAGGTGTAAAACTAGAAGTTTACATTAATTCCAGTACCATAGCTCAGAATAAGGGCAAATAAATTATGAAATGTATACAAAGAGAATAAGAAATTACTATAGAATACAAAGTACCAAATATCACTTATTCTTTGACAGAATCTAGAGTGAAAGAGAATAGTTTTATTAGTCTTGCTTTCATACCAGAAAAAAAAAGAAAAATGAAAAAAAAAGTTCACCTTAATCTAACAGAACTTGCAAAATTGTCATATCGTAGTAGCTTGCCCAGTAATTTTTAATGTAAATTTCACCATTCCAGACAATTACAAATACAATGAACACACTGAAGAGAAAAAAAACACAAAAACAAAAAACACCCAAAAAACCCCAAACTAACCAACCAAAACCCTTAACCCTCCAGTTGATAAACTCATACTTAGCCCTGTAACACTTAAAAAAAACCAAAACCAAACAAACAAAAAACACACAAAAAAACCAAACCAAGACCAAACAAACAAACAAAACACACCACCACTTAGTTACTCAAATACTTCTGTTATACCCCCCCCCAGCAGACAGATTTTGTCACGGCAGTTAATTTTAATTACACTTCTGCATGTTAACTATAAGAGGAAAAGCACAAAGTAGATAAGATAGAGATTTTACTTCTGATGCTAGGAAAAAACTTTGTCTCATAACAAAACCAAATGAGACTGCTGGCCTAATTCCACAACGCTAAAAGGAAGGATTCAAAACCAAAAGCACCTCCAATGCTTAATTCAAAAAAGTTACCTTCCTTCTCCTTAAAGGATAGACTCTTAATGACATGGATTTATTTTTCCCAATTAAGGGCTCTCAGTGAAAAATCTGTAAAGGCTGCTGCTTTATACACAATTAACGGGCAAACTGTAACACAAATTACATGTCATCCTTATCAGAGTTTACACATTGAACTCCTGTATCTGTCGCCAGCAGGCAGCCCCCTCCATCTAGGGAATATCACCATGAATTTGTTCAGTGTCTCAGCACAAAAATCTCACACCAAAAGATGGTTTGCTATCCCCTCTGTGTCAAAAGCATATGGAGCTCCACCACACCATTTATTCCACACAGTCATCGAGCAGATTTGTGCCCACTGCACTACAGGCCAGTCTGACATTTCCAGGGGTTTATCTTAGAGCAAACTTCCAGAGAGTGCACATGCTGGACCATCCTCACAGAGATGTGAGCCAAGACCTGTGTCTTCTTCTGAGCATCCTTCCCTCTTTCCAAGGATAACAGTATGTTATTCCTAGCAAAACACTCAGCTGCAGATGTGCTTTAGATAGCCAAGACTATATTAATCACATTTGTTAATTACATCTTCAAGAATTGCTCCCCAACACACTAAAGCACAAACCTCATCCTTCCCTGTGACTGTAGCAAAATTAAAACAAACATGAAAAGGATGGTTACGAGGTAACACAGCAAGGCTCAGGAGAGACAGACCACTACTACAGAAGTTCATTTCAGGATTGGGGAGAAATGTCTAACACATAAGAGATTTACTCCATACTGTTAGGAGAAGATTGGGATATAATTAAAGTTACTAGATATTTTTAACGAAGTAATGGGAAAATACTTCCTAAATTATCCTGTGCACTGCTCAGAACTTTGTGGTTTTATTTTTACAGCTGATGACCTTGCATTTAAAGCAGCATCAGGAATGGAGTACTCTTTTCACTATTCCTTACATGCCTGGAATGCTATTTATTTTCTGTTTTCATAGTTACAAGCTTTTTTATTCTGCATTTGAGTGTGTTATGTTCTTCTTATCAAAACAGTTACCAAGATGAAATCTCAGGATTAAAGATCTAAAAATTAATTTATTTTCTCATATGTTCCAACTTTTAAAGTACAAGCAGAGTCAGCCTCTATTTCAATACTAAGAATCTGAATGTAATGTAGTACTCTGCAAACATCCCTTAATCTTCAATACATTTTGAATAAGATAACAGTGACTACCCTTGTTTTTTGTTTGCCTTTTAAGAAGAGGATAAATAAGAGTCCTTAACATTTTACTGTGTATTTTATAAATGTTCTTGCATATCTCACATATTCACATAAAATACATTCTTATGCTTGTCTCTGTAGAGAGACACACGCTAATGAACACATAAGTTAATCTTACAATATACTAATTCACAAACATTTCAAATTTAAATTGAGGTACTCATCTGACCAATTTTCATGAATATTTGATCAATTGGAGCCTCTATGTTGCTTTTAGCTTCTTTATGTATAACAAACAGTATTCAAATGGTGAACAATTGCAATGTTTAGTATCATATTTAAAACCACCATTCAAACCTTTCCTTAATGCTATTATCAGTTTTTCTTTTGCAACAATTTTGTGTATAAAAATAAAAGCACTGGATTTTTATTGGTGCTGCCCTCTTTGTTTTGTTCCACTCTGCAAAGCCCTTTTGGGACACTAAGCCAGCATTTACCATAATACGGATTAAACTCTCTTTGTCCTATTGCACAGTGTTTGTTAGCAGGTTAGTCTTTTTACATTCTTCACAGCCTGCCTGCAGCTTACCCTTTAGGCCTCACAAAATACTTCTGTGGATTTACAAAAATGCCAGAGTGGTCTTGGGGTTAATTGGAAGAAAAGTGAAGCCTTTAACGCATTGACTCATTAAACATTTAGCCCACTACAATCCACTATGGTAGGCAAAGAAAAAGGCTCTGTAGAGACCTTGGCAATAATAAGGTAGCAAAGTAGCTGAAAATAATGACTACTCGTTGTTCTACAAAATGGAGAAGGCTTAATTTATCCATCCCCCCCTCCAAAAAAAAAGAGGGAAAAAAAAAAGAGAAAGGTTTGATGGCACAAAGCGGTATTCCTTGTTCAACTGCCTAACAGTATTCTGAAAAAAGAACACGTTCTTAACAGTTTGCTAACCACTGGCACTGATTAATATGGTCAGAGGATCCCTTTAAAGACATGCAAAGGATACAGTTCAAAGTGTAATTCTGAGGTATTTGCAACTCCACAGCTCTACAGTAAAACTATTTGCATTGGAACCAACCTGTAAGGGGAGGTGACAGGCAAGGCACTGAATATGAAACATGGCTTTTATGTAAACCAAGCATGCCAAGAACTTTTTTACTTCGACTTGATGTATTTATTATGTATCAAACAACACTTATGGATATTTAATACTGTATTTTCTGTTTTATGGAACATTATTGAGGTTTTGTTCTTAACATTGATCATTTCACTCAAACACTTCTAAAGGGAGCTTGTTATTTGTCACAGAGGTTCTTAAATGGCAGTTCTCCTAAAAACCCAATTGAAATGTGTTACACAAACTTCGTTAGTGAACTACTTTCATAATACAACAGCTTGACTTTGTCATCAACTCATTGCTTTCCTACATTTCTCCTCAACTCCCCCCAAAAGAAAACACTACAAAAGTCTCCTACTCTGGGGACTCAAAGTAAAGGATTAGGTGGCATTTGTGCAAGATGCAGATAACAAAAGCAAAAGTGAAGAAAATTGAAGAGACAGGCAAACTCCAGCAACAAAATGGTTAAAGAATCTGAATCATTGTTCTACGTATTTTGAGAGTCCACTATATTGTGAACAGCGCAAACATCAGACAAGTTAAGATTACTGACCATTATCTCCTTAATTTTCTCCGCTTTCCTTCACATTCCCTCTTGCTATCAACGCACTATTTTTCCAAAGCTGCACTTCTACTAAGAAGTAAACTTTCCCTAATCCGTCTATTATTGAGCCTTTAATTGGATTGGAAGCAGGGTGGTGTATAAAATAGCCCCTATTCACTCAAAAGGACTGTAGTTTTAGGGACTTAAAGGAGAAAGGTATTGTGAAAGAAAATCCACAGGGAATCAAGGATTAAAAGGTGGCTCTACTGAACTCAGCAGCTCCACGACACATAATGAATTGTTTCCTTAAACAGGTAACTTTCTAAATAAATATGCTCTGCCTTGAGATATAACTCGTCCATCAAAACAGAAAGTAAAGTGAAAAAAAAAAATTGGTTCAGGATAAAATAAAGCAGTACATAATGCCATTCCTCTGCCCAGTAACATCCCTCTAACGAATATCCCTTTTTACTCTCCCATAGGTAAATGGATGCACAGTACAGAGTAGAACAGTGGAATATACCTTAAAGGGTAAAAATACACACCATCCTAATTTGGCCACAACACATACACACCGAAATTTCTCCCTAGTTAGTTAATTTTCCCAAACACCATGTAATATTTAGATTTTTTAAAGTTTTTACCCTTCAAGACCACACAAAGAAATATAAAGTGCACGTAAGTCAAGTTTTGCTGTGTAACCAGATGTCATTAGAAAGTAACTGCTGTCACTCAGTAGTGGCTTTACTAAGAACTGGAAAAACTTTATCTCATGATGACTGGCAATGGAGAACTACTTAATACATAAATGCAGAAGAGCCAAATGGCTAAAGAAACCCATCTATTTCTGGAAAAGGCAATGGACAGCAAGACTTCTTCAGTTCCTACAGTTTTAGAGGTTATAGGAAAAATACATCTTACTTCCTGCAGAAAATAACTACCAAAAGCTTAACAGCTAAGTTTTTGTCTCTTGAAAAATAATGTCAGCTTCCCAGCTGCTTTTACCAGAAACTCAGAACAGGCATAATATAGGTACCATCTCCTTCTAAGTGACAATAATGAACATGTATTTTAAATGTCGATGAAGCGAATATACAGAGCGCTGGGCAGTAGAGGCACAATGCAAATAGACATGCAACCTCTTGTGTTATTAACTGCAAATTAAGACAATGAGGACACTCAAGGGAAATGCTCAGGGCTCTCATTCATGTAGCATCAGCATTTCCTAAGACTAAATGCAGGCCATGGATTGAACTAGGTACAGTATGGCTGCTCTCTGGTCTGTGACAGCAAATTATCTTACCATTGAAACTCATACAACTAATCTGTCTATCGCACTTTTTCATCAGGTTCAGTGCCAAAGACCTGCAGAACAGGACACAGTGTTACACTGCCTGTCGGACAATCAAGTATTTGCCTCTTAGAATGAACTAGAATGCCATGTAAGATACCATCTTTGCTTACAATCAGTGTATTTATACCAAAGAATCTGATAGGCAAGTAAACCGAACTGTTATTTCAGTAGATCACATGCTCTTTAGTCACACTTTCATATCACAAATGTTCATAGAAAATATTGACTCAGTCTCTGTTGTATACATGCATATACTACACTAGTAATCCAGCTTGAAAGAATTCACACTGGTGTCCACTGAATCCAGCTATAAAACCTACTCAAGAATCCCAGGGGTCCAAATGTGCTTCCCACCACTTTACTGCATGCCAAAGATTCCTCTTGGTTACTCCAGGTCACTAGAAGGCACTTCTTGAATCTGAAAGTTTTCCTTCTATGGATCTAGCTGACTTGCTATAGATGATTTCCTGACATATGTATACATAGTAATGATTCTCCCTTTTTGCACACCCTATGCCTCAAGTCACAGTCAATTGAGAGACTGCATCCATGAGAGAGAATCTTTCAGATTTAATCTTTGTGCAAGTGGGACCTTCTATTTTAGTTCTTCACCTCTGTTTTTTATCCATAACTGTATTTTTTATTGTGAATGTTGTAAAGAAATGCTTTTATTTCTAGTTTACCCTAGCCTGGATCGAGTTAAGGATGATTTCAAGATAATAGGATACGTCAAGGCATTGCTCTCCCAGGAGCATAATAAATCTGTAAACTAGGGTACTAGAGCACATTAGTGCATGCTTCAATTCTCCTCCATGTTCTCCAGAGTATCCAAAGGGTGACAGAACATGTGTCCAAAAAGCTGCAGGGGTTAAAAGCTTGTGTCATAGGGGTCAGAGGAAGAAGAAGAATCTTTTTAATAACTAGGGCTACTCAGAAGAGCTATCAGGAATGCAGCAAAATGGTAGAAAGTATATCCAAACACAGGAGATCCTTGTAGTCTGGAGCACAAGCCAACAAAAAAATATTTTTGACATCCAAACCCTTATGCCTACAAAATGCCTGGGGGAAAAAAGACACCACCTTTCCAGATGAAAAATCTCTACCTCTTCCTGCAATCCAGGGGATGCACAAAAGAGCAACCCTTATGAAAAGCAGACTGAGAGCATCATTTCCACAGTTATTTAAGCAAACATAAATCCATGCTGCTGCAGTACCACACTGCCTGGTCAAACATCTGCTATACCAAACGTATCTTGCATGAGCACAAACACCAGGCAACAATATACAGAAAACTATTTCAGGGGGCTCAGCCAGGTGAAAACTGGCTCTTTTAGAGTGGGGGAGATTATTTTTTCAATGGATCAGCCTGCTGAACTGGCTCAGCACACACGCTGTGGAGCGGGTACAGTGACAGACAGCAGGAAGGGTAGGACCACAGCAGCTCAAACCTAAATTTGCTCTGAGTTACCTGAGAGACTATGTAGTTGTATGTTGAATTTTACTACCCACACACACAAAATATCACACAAACAAAACAGGGGTCCTTAAATGGCTTGGTATTGTACAAGGTCCCATTTATTTCTTTCTTGCCTGTTACAGCAAGTTACCATACTGAGATGACATGGCAAAATAAACACTTTTTCCTTAAGATGTTTCTGAAGACTGCAGGAAGGACAGAAAAAAGTGCTACAGACCACCAATTAAAAAAAGAAAAAGGCTATAAAAGATCTCCCATTAGTGAGGCTATTTAGATTATTTAAACATTCACAATAATAATTAGAGAATCTCTAACACCACACATTAAGAAACTAATTATGTAATCCCATATCTACAAGAGTAAGTCCAGTCATAAGCATGTCAGGGTGTAGAATTTTCACACATTCTATTATTGTTTTTTTTAATTGTTCTCTGCACCTCTCCATCACGATGAATGCTTTTGAAGCTATCTATGGGACTGAAAACTGCATAGTAAAGTATATATGCTTTCTTTTTAAATGGCATGAGAACCTGACATTTAATTATAAAGCGTATAAAAGCATAAGGAGTGTAACAAAACTTGTAACAGCTCTTAAGACATCCAGAGTATCTGTTTTGTATTGCTGCCTAATATTTTAACCACCTCAAGGTGGAAGTGCAAGTTTAAGGGGCATGGAAGGTTATGCATGGTACATTAACTGTATTTTTCTGTGCAATCTGCAATGCCACCATACAAATAAAAAATGTTTCCTTAGTGAAATAACCACTGCCCTTTCAACAGCATCAGGCAACTAACTTTCAAGCAGGCAGCTTCACTACTGGAGTGAATCACAGCTGCAGTAGCTCCCTGCCATTCCCTAGAGACCACAGAGAGAGTTTTCTAGGTGCTATAAAGGACGAAGACACAAGCTGTTTACCAAAAGAAGATCAAACCAGTCCTGTAAGTGGGAAATGACCTGTCTTGATTTTCCGTGACTCAACATTGAATTAATGTAACAACCCATCCATTTTGCTTAGGGAATACTGTTGGGTCCAGAAGAAAAGGGATGTGCAGAGAAAGATGCACGTGGCCGAAGGCTGGTAATGTGTGCCTCACCAAGAAAATTACTGATCCTTCAGAAATATGGCCAGGGTCTCTGGTAAGGTTTTCTAGGTGCTACACTAAAATAAAGAATGATCTGCTTTAAACAGAATTGAAAGCTCATCCCATGATCCAGAGTGTGTCATATATGAACATATGCAAGGTTCCTGTGTATAGACAACAAAAGACGTGCCCTTGGTCTAGCTATGTATGCATAAATAAATATTTATGGCTTTTATAAAAATTGAGGCTAGAATACGTATCATTTGCTCTCAGCAGAAATTTACAGGATTAAATTATTCACAAATACTTGTCAGATTTGGATAAATGTTTGAGATCCACCCTTGTATTTTTTCACTAGTCTACCTTCCTTCCACAGTGAGGCATAAATTTTCTTTTAAATATACTGCACAGTAGTAAACACCGCTTGTGAATATAAGATTTATAGCACATTAATAAAATCATATAGGCTCACTGGCCTTAAATATATGAGGCACACAATTTAAGATTTCATGACTACCTCAAAAGAGACCTAGAGTTGCCAGGCAGCATGTTTAAATCTACAGAATATCTATACCTACACATCATTCGCCTCTTACCTATCTCTAATTATTTATTTTCTCCAGTAAACGACAAACTTCTGAAAGATTAATATTGCACTTTGGGAGTGATATTTACTTTATTAGTTTAGGGTGGGGGAGAAAAGGCAAAGCAACACTCACCTATAAGCAATAAGAGAGCAGACTGTGTTAAGATTTGTCTCACATCAAAGAGAAATAAAAAACATTAAAGGTTAAATAAAATACCTAAAAACAGTGAAAGAGACATAGGAGGCAGTATAACAAAAATATCTAAAATCCGGACTTCAACAAGCAACAGAACAGTATCTGCAAATATCTTGGCAGATGCCCTTTGAAAACAAATACCTATGACAAAACACAAGTGCTAAAGTGTAGAGACAGTAAAAAAAATTTCTGAAATATCATTTTCATTGATATATATCAATTCACTGTTGGAGTTGTATATCAATCAAATTGTTGTATGTCAATTCAAATAGAAATTGCTCATGAGAAATATTACTTTTTGATTAGTTAAATGCAATACTGTGTGGAGGAAACGTTTCAAAGTAATTTTTTTAAAATAATGAAATGTTTATTCTCAAACAAAACAAGCATTTTGATTCAAAAAAAACGCCTTGGTTTTGACTGCTTACATAATAAATTTTGGAGGTTATTGATCATTGCTTTCTATTATTGTCACACCCTCCTGAAAGTCCTAGGTGATTGGTACTTAAAGGCAAGAGGTCAAAAAAACCCAAAATATTTAAATTTACGTGTGGTGTGCATTTTTTTTTGGCTTGTTTTGTTGTTGTTGTTGTTGTTTTTTGGTTGGTTGGTTGGTTTTTAAATAGCACTAGTTTGCACACGTTATTGAAGTTTTCACTAGTCACTTTATTCCAGGGGTAGCAGGAAAAAAATCTCAAAATTGACATAATAGGAATGTTGTTTCCTTTATCACTCTAGTAGGCTCTTTGTTTTATAACAATGTGATACAGTTCAGTTAAATAAGTTATTATGCATTTAGATCAGCACAGGTCAGATTATAATCCAGATTAAGAGTAATGGAAGGCAAATCTTTAATCCTTTAAAGGTTCCCCCTGCATTACCAGAACTCTGCAAATGAGGCAAACCATCCCTAAACGGGCAACTGAAGATACCTTGTTACAGGGAAAGTCTCAGACAAAGCCAACACAATCACGTTTTCACGAGCTCTTCCTAGACCTGCCATAAGACTAATTAGGGGTATATTTGGGATGGAAAAAGTAAACCAGGCACATGCTGGCCTGAGTCATTACAAGCCAGAAAAAGTTAAAGCAGCCACACAGTTGCTCTCACTTGCATGAAATGTTAAATTTCCTGCACTGAAGAGTAGTTTTCTATTTCAATTTGTCTCTCAAATCAGAAGGTACATTTATTCCTACAGTCATAAGCACCAGTCACCTTGCATACTCTAAAATAAAAGCCTATGGGAAAAACAGCAACAGTTTTAATTCTAGAATCCCTAACATACAGAAAACATCTGAAATCATTAACGAAAATGTATCTTTGTCAAAACGTGATAGACATTTTTTTATCCAGCAAGATAGTGAGGGATAGAACATTTCCAGCAGCTCAAAGAAATCCCATTTCAGGTTCACATTCCAATATGGGAGAGCAGAGCAAGCTCAAATGTAACAGAAGCCAATCCTAGCACAACAGGGGGAAACTGAAGGTTTCCAAGAGGGGACACCAAGCAGGTAATTCATTGTTTGCCTTGATTTAATTCAAATGAGAAAACAAAATGGCAGGAAGAATATTCTGAAGAACAGGAGAAAGCTATTTTCCAATCAGTGGAAAACTCTCATGCTCATGTACTAGCAGAGAGTAGAAATCCATCAAGAGGTTTCTTTAGAAAAAAGCTCTTTCTAAATAAGTTTCCATAAAAATTTCTTTTTCTCAGAGTGCAGGTCATTGCACCATTTGACCAGCATAAGATACTTAAACAACAGAGAACATATTTCCTGGGAGACTGAGGACTAGAAGACAAGAGTAAAATCTATTTAAACCAGTACAGAAAGAGTTTATAATCAGTCTTCAAATTCTAACACACGTCATCAATATCATTTGTGGTAGATGACACCAGCAGTAGCTAGCAAATTTCCAGTTGTAAGCGATCTTCACAGTTCTGAACTTATATAAGAGAACTAGTCCTCAGTAAACACATACTTGAATTCTGCTGGTTTATGATGCAAATTACACAGTTAAAATAGAACACGAGCTCTCCAATATCAAATACTAAACATGGTTTAGTTTTCCTAAGAAAGCCTTATCTTTACAAAGACTTTGTAAGTTGCATACAGAAACTAAAGTAGATTAAGCCACTCTCGCATAAAATGATGGCTACCGTACATAACTAAGAATATACAAAGAATCTTATGTATGTACACAAATCCACATAGTAACATAAACGATAAAATTAAATCCTTGAGATCTAATGCTCCTCAATTTTAATTCACATAATGCATAACTACACTGAATATCTACACCACCATGTGGTATTTTACTTAGAAGCACAACTTGTTTAACACCAATAATATGTTCAGACCGTAGGGGGTAACAAAGTGAAAACAACGGATGTCTCAAATAAGCAAAAAGCTGCTCCATGATGGCATAAATTTATAGGAACTTTATCAAATATTTCATAAGAAAAAGAGCTATACACAGAGGCTTCCTAAAAAAAACCACAACCTGAAAGTTATTGCTTCATCTTAATACAGATAAATACTGCTTTCCAAAACTCTTATATTTATATAAACTATGTATATATAAAAATCCATTACTTTTAAATAACTTACCTCTGGAAGAACAAAAATGAGCTTTGTACATTTGTACATCATCTAGCAAGTTCAGGCTTGACTTCATTGGCACAATCCTGATACAATCATTAAATAAAAGTGACTGTAATGCAACCTTCCATGCAGTAAAATTAGATAATGGACATAATGCATTGCATCCTATTGATTCTGAAATGACATTGTGGAAACGACTCATACTTAAGAGTGACAAAGTATCCGAAAGATCTTACCCATAATTATTTAGTAGAGGAAAAATGTAGTCATTTTTCAGAGGAGCTTACTTATCAACATTCTTTCTCTGAACACCATACTCTGATTTGTATACTATATTTTCACATTTGTAATATTTAATGCAACATGCTTTGTCACAAGAGACAACAGAAAAGGATTCTGATTCTTAGTAGGTCCCTTGCAGTACCTCTGGACACTTCTGTAACTAAAATAACAGAAGTGGTAAGCTAATTTAGATTCCTAGTGTGGATGGGTTTGTTTGGTTTGATGTCGGGTGGGGGAGAGAGGGTTGTATGTTTTGTTGTTGTGGTGTGGTGCCTTGGTTTTTGGTTCGTTTTTTCCCCCAAACTGACTTAGTTAAACAATTTAATCACATATCTAAAGCCTCTGAATTAACAGAAATTCTTTACTTAAAATCTACTTGAATCCACATCTAACCACAGTTCAGTATTTGTTCAGAATGAAGGTGGCAAACACTGAAGATATACTTCTGATTTCCTCCATTTCAGGAAAAGAAAAACTTAAACATGGGGAATAAAATGTCAGCTTTTCAGTTTCAATACAGTATTGAGGAAAAAAGGGGGGAAAAAAAAGTATTATTATACTTTTAAAAATTGTTTCAGAAAACTCATAGACATGTAAAATCACTGCCCACCTTCCTATTAAGCAATACAAAAGACCAGTAATGACTTCAGATTTCAGGCAGTCCAGTCTTTAATTTCAGTTTCTTTGACAACAATGTATTCATTTCAGATGTGCTTTAAGAACCAACATAACTTGAATCTTCCTGACTAACAGCACAACAGTCTAAAATGGTTTTTGTCAAATGATACTTCAACTTTGTCCTAAATGTTTTTGGGTATGGGTTTCTCTTTTCCTTTTCCTGTAGTTTGTTTGCAATTATCCACTACTTCTTTCTTTTGAAATAGTTTGTAGACTTCTGAAATGGTTCAGGGAAAATGCTAAATTGATTTTAATGTATTACTAACATCTGTAATATATTGATCATTTTACTCCCAAATCCTTCAAACATTTGCGTATAAGTAAACTGACTGATCCACAACTGCTTCCAGACTGGGCCTAAACAACTTCCACAAATTTCTATTCAGAAAGAGTTTTTCTGATGTGCTATTATCCTACAATTAACTTCAGAAGTCCCCTTGTAACCTGCATGTTAGCATTCAGAATGCGGATATTTTTTTCCTTTGTACAGCTACACATATTGTCTTTATAAAAAGAAGCTGGTTTAAAATTATTAGTCTGATACCCTATACACTGTCAAAACATACTGCAACTCCATTTTATGTTGCCTGTATGAACTAATCTTCTTTCTATAAGAAATTGTCCTTCGGGTACTAACACTATGAAGCACCAGTCATCTTTTACTTACAAATTATAGACTGGTTTAAAATGCAGAGTGCTTCAAAATTAAAACAGAGGTATCATGTGTGAAGCAAATTTGCTAAAAAAATTAATGACCACAGTAAGCCTAAATAGATACATGATTACATCCACAAGTTTTAGATCTTTTGCTTACATTATATTCAGCATCTTAAAATATAACATGTGCTTTCAGTGACTTAGATTAGTAAGATGATCAGAACAACTTTGAAGTCCATTACGCCAAGAATGTGCCACTGACGCAGTGGGTTTTTATTCAGGTATATTTGATCATGGCAAATTGTAATTCCTTATGCCCATTTAAAAACTCAACAAACCCTAGCCATTTTTATTTACTAATGCCATTTATTCCTAAACTGCTTGAAAACAACTTGACAAAGCTGACGTTGGAAACAAAGACCACACTTCCTGCTCTAATATGGAATCTGGAACACCATCAATGTTTTGTTCAGCTTGCATAAGTCACAACTGATTGGCCACAGTCCCTGTGGGCATGCCATTTCATCCAGACTGGACGGTTCATTAGTCATAATTACTATAACTGTACGGCAGAGACTGCAGTTTTATCTCATCATACATCTTTGATAAAGCTGCTTCTATTTCTGCTTCATCAGCACGTGAAGTTACATTATTGGAGCTTTTATTTTCCAATCTGTGATTAACATTCGTTGTTCTGCTTATGAAATGTGTACCAAAATCCAAGATAACATACCAAGTAAGGCTGTGACTGTTTGAACTTCGTGTTAAAACCCATGCAGCAGTTATTGCTACACAGGAAGAATAGATTCTGAAATGACAGAGTCACTGAGAAAATTTAACAAAGAAAACATCAACAATGCAGTTTGTAGGAGAATAAGACTGGTGGTTTCTAATACAAACCGTGACATACATTAGAAAAATCTATCAGCTCAGTATCAAGGTTAGACACGGGAAATTTCTGACAACTGCTGGGTCAATCCACATTTTTCACATAGTGTTTATACAATTGCAGAAGAGTAAAGCGTGCAACATAAAGAACCACAGTGAAAGCTCACAGCTAAAGCATTGCAGCACAGTTAGTAAACAGATGCTAAAACACTTAAATCTAATAATGAATGTGAATACAACCTCTAACAAAATGCATTCTAAACACATAAAAGTCACACATTAAGACATTTCCTTGTTCTGGTGCTTGTTCCTGATTTTTGCATCTTATTGTGTGATAATAGGAAACACAAAGACTAGTGGTACCATCTGAATGTGCAACGTGTACCCATGATAGGCCACATAAACAGGCATAATCGACAGTTACACGCAGGCACTGAGGCTGCAAAAATCCCAGAGTAATTAGTGTTGTCTGAATGCAATGACATCTGTTTTCTCATGGTCCTCTAGACTTGTCAGGCCAATAAGATGTATATGAAAAAATATGACAAGCATTGCAAATGCCCTTCTGAAAGGTCTCACTTCGGGAAAAGCTGAAGAAATGACACATGCCACCTCTTTTTTTGCCAATGTAACTAACAGCCAAAGCTTCAAGATTTGAAAATGTCTTTTGAGTCATTTTGCATTTGATTATGAAAGGTTTACTCACAACATAGCACTGCGCTTAAGGAAATAATATATAGTTGCACGTTTAATTATTTTTAAAAAGCGAGATCCATTAACAGAAGAGGAATAAAATGTGACTGTTTACTTCTGACTAGTGAACTTACATGTCAGTGCCATCTCTATCTTCCTTTTTAATTAAAGCAGCAGATACCAGGTAGCTCATAATATGCATGTATATATATGTATACATATTTATTATTATTATTTTGCTTAAAGAGTGAAACAAGACAGTTTTACAGCTGTGCTTTCTGGCATCACAAAAAAAAACCTACAGCCTTTTAATCTGAAGACCTGAGCTTTTGTTTTAGGATTCACAACCTTTTTCCTTAATAGGCCCTATCTCTCCATTCTTTCTCTGGACTGTAGCATTATGTTTGAGCATGCGTTTTCTCCAAGAAAGACATTAGTCATCATTAACAGAAGCACTGACACCAAGTCTAAGTGCCTCTCCACAATGACCAAGTGGCAATCATCTTTCTCTTACCCTGTCACTGCTGATTAGGGTTTTCTTTCATGAAAATTTAATTTGTCGCCTTTCTGCAGCTCCTTTTTACATTTCTGCAATAACACAACATGCCAGCAACACTAAAAACGCAGTAAAAAATGCTGTACCTGTTTATAACAGAAGATAAGATTCAGACTGCACGGCTGTGCTGTTTACCTAGTTAAATAGAAACAAAAGGCACTGCAAGATGTAGTAAACTGACCAGCTGCTGACAGAGGAAAAACTCCCATTAAATACCAGAGGCCTCAAACAACTCTCACACCTTCGATCCAACTAACTGAAAATATTTTCCTCTGGAAGACAGCTAGCCAGCCTCTTTTCCAAAGCATTGTTCAATAGGCAATGTAACAATATCTCAATAGATTTTTTTTTTTACAACCAAATAATTTTATAGCTGCTGCAAATATACAGGTACTCAGGTTTTTAGCTTATACAAATATTTGTTAAAGGATTTCATAATCCACTGATAAATTTCAGCCTCACTTCTTAAGTCTGTGTCAACATTGTTCTTGCTGTTAAACATCCAGCCACAAAGAAAACGGCTTTAGCTGCTGCAGGCAGATGAAAAAGTTTCAGTCACGTATGATACTTTGCAGCTATTCAACATACACAGTCTCGGATTCCTGCTCTGTGTAACATTACAAACATTGTTAAACATGATACCATAGCAATGAGTTATTTTAAGGAAGTTTTTCAAAACATTTACTCTTCTGCTTTATTTCAATTTGTCTAAAGATTTTTTTAATGATAAGCATATGCTATTTTGTTAACATCTGTGCACAGCATAAAACCTGACTGAATTCCAACTTCTGAAAAAAATGCAGATAACTTACATCCCTCAAATAAAGTAACAACATTAGAAAGCTTCAGGAGATTCACATTAAGATACTTGAGTTCATTTAACTCATTTTCCATACCAGTATATTTAAAAACAAACAAATTAACTCCAACAAACCAACAACAAAACAACAACAACAACAAACAAACAAACAAACAAACAAAAACCCACTTAATACCATTTTTAAGTTCTCCCAGTACCTTTCAGAATTTAATTAAGTGTAAAGCTAAAATTTGGATCTACCTCTATTAAATTCAGAAACCACAGCCAGTAAAATCCAAGTAATAAAAACTTTATTCAGCTTCCTAAAGTATTAGTACTCCATTACTGACCTAAAACAGCATTGGTAGTCAGAACAGAAACTGTATTGCTAGCACCTTGGATTTATAAGAAAGCTTCAATATCTTTAAATAGTCTCCATATATGAAATTTAAGAAGAGGAAACTAGGAATTAAAAGCGGATTTTGAATGGCAGACTGTGATTGTTGTACTGCTATGGCAGTATAACCTTGATTAAATGCAGAGCAATACTAAAGTAAAAACAAAACCCTGCCATGGTAACCTAAATTAACTACTGAACCAGACCATGTTTATGCAGAAAGCTGGCAATTTAAGCTATTCTGCTTGATCTCGGGAAAAAAACTGACTTTCTAGAGAGCATAAAATAAAGTTAAGCTTCCCCAGCCACGCATCTGCCATTGTTTTGTTCTCTACGTTCTCCTCGGCTCCTTACCTGACAAGACAGGAACGCAGATGTCGAGATCCTTGCTCTGCATCCGCGTCAAGTTCAAGTACGAAGTTTAGCTCTTTGACTCCCACCCCCACCTCCAAGTCACTTGTCAGTAAAAGGTTGGGCGATTTATTGACCACTGCTGGATGCATACTGTCAGTGCTGAAGGAAATATGAGAGGGGGCTGTCGCTACTGTTCTGGAGCTCATTGATAATGACATACCTGCCTCTGTCACCCATTACCCATACTACAAACTACTTAGACCTAACTGAAAAATCAATAGCCTACTTGCACTGGTTCCTGTGGCTGCCTCCTTTGATTGTCAGCTCCTGTCTAGGGTCAGCACTTACATGAAAGGGGCTGTGACTGCCTGATGCTTTCAGGACAACCTAACGATATGAAACTAGCCAACAGAACAGTAAATTCTGTCCCCCTGCCCTCCTCATCAATTAGGCTTTGACTAGGCTTGCCTGTAGAAACCTGACCTTTTAAGTTTAGGTGAATATGGAACTAGCTGAACACACCATTGCCCTCAGCACTGAGCCAGGAAATCCACTGACAGGTTAAACAAAACAGAAGGTTGTAACTGTCATAATTTGTATTGCACTTTCACGCCAACAAGGGTGTTATCAGTGGGGGCAAGCCCTGGAACACACAACGCAAGCACCCTAAGTCACTCTCCTCATAAATTTTCAAGTGAAGGGAGATAAAACATAAATTCACAAAAGACTGCACATTTCAAGTTCCACTTTCTTTCAAGTTCTCACTCTGGAAACCCGCAAAGTACATATAAACAACTCCCCTTCGTAGGTGCACTGGCACTCAGATGCCATTTAAAATGAACTCCCAAGATAGATGACGAATGTGGAAAAGCTACCTGCCCGTGCTTCTTAAGGACTCTCATATTAGGCTTATTCTCCATTGCATATTTATATGCATGAATACTAATCATCAGTGGATTATACAAATGCACACACCTGTACTTCAGAGCAGCAGGTAGGCATAAATAATTTAAAAGTCCACAGAAAGCCCTAACTAGTACTTCTGAGTAGGATTCACTCGTACATCCTGTATCTTAGAAGTCCATTAGCAACATCTGAATATCGCTGTGACTACAATCAAATAATAAATGTTACATTTTAATGCATCTGCCCTCCCTCAACAAATACTGACAACCATGAAGCAAAGAACTAAAGCATGACATTTCAGATCTAAAGTGAAGGCTGAACTACATTCTGAAGTCAAAAACAATAGCTTAAGTAACTACATACAGATTTTTTTTAAAGCTAATAGCTGAATGCCTTGCTTCTCCTTTCCTCCTAAATAAATAAATAAAAATATTAAAACCAAGAGAAAATATCTTAAAATACTCTGTTTAGTGCTCCTTTCCTATATATCAATTTTCAAGCAATTCTTGTTTTATGTTTTTTTATGCTCCTGCTTCCACAGGCCTACCATCCTCGATATAACCATTACTAGGAAATATAGACTGCATGCACGATCAGAACAATTTATACAATTTGAATACTCAAACTTCTTTATACCATGAAAGGACTGGCTGTCTTTATGAACTACAATTATTATTGGTTTTTTAAGCCCTGAGAATGCTAAGAATTTTCACTCCACTTAATTCAGTGCATACAGTTAACAACTTTTGATGTAAATACACAAACTACTCCTGGGAACCCTAAGCAAGATTCAGAACAATAATTTAGCTGCTGCTTTTTACTCCACAGATGAACCTTTCTACCTCCTGCACCCTTAATACCCTTCTCACACAAAAGCATTCAGTGCCAGATATAAGAATGAGATCTTACATAAATAAATGACAGGAAAACTGCTGCTGTTTGGTTTACAAAGTTTAAGATTCAGTTCCAAACCTCTAGATACTCTTGAAAGCTTTTCTTTTTCTGAACGCTGTGCCAATACATGCCAGTCACTGTATTTAGCTTATTCCAAATGCACTTTTGGAAATCAGTATTGAGAAAGGAAAGCAGCTGAATTATGAAAAGACAAAAACCTTTTTCATTAATGTTTCAAATAATATGTTATACTGCAATAATATTTGTCATACCGTAACACTCAGTTGTTCTAAGTATACGTGAAACAAATACAGAGAAGATTCCTTAGAAATAAAAGCACAGAACTGTGTTAAAGTACTTTTAAATAAACAGAACAGCAGTTAGAATTACTATTGCACTCCAAACAAACTACAGAGCAAACGCTAGTTAAAAACAGTAGACCTAATTGAGTCTGGATGGACCCCTTTACAGACCTAATGCAATGATTAACTATGCATCTGGTAGCATGTCAAGTCCTTTTTGTGTGCCTATCTGATAGTGAAGTGAAAGGGCATGGACAGTGTCCAGTCCCAGCAAGCAAATCATTTGGAAGCAGTCATAGCCATAGATCAAAGATTTTTCACTCTATCCAAAGTCTATTTAAACCCACCAACTCAGCCCTTGTTGCAGACAAAACCAGTTAGAAAATAAGAAAGACTCCTTGGGATCCAAAGATAATGAAGGAAGATAGAAGCAGAAAATGAAGAAAAGAAACAGACTGGCAGAACCTTGACTTCCATAGGCCAAGACAGCTGGTTTACATCCCAGTTTTATTTCAGATGGTTAAAGAAAAAGAACAATTTCCATCCCTTAGATCACCAAATATTATTTCAATTAAACTATGCAGATGGCTTCTATACATTATTTGAGCCAATACAGTTTCCTCTTCCTCGCTACGGGAGACAGTACCTTGAACTATTATGCACACAGGTCTTACCTAATTCGTAAGTAAACTAAAAAGAGAGCAGCATATTATCCTGAATAAGTTATTTTGAAATAAGATATGCATAGTAAGATATGAAATAGGAATAGCTACAATGTGATTCTCTCATTAGAAGTAGCGACAAAACTCCTGCAATTATTTTATAACTGGTAATACACTACTTTTATGTCAATACAGTGCTTCCAATGGATAAAAATTTAATACTATGAAGTACAATACACAGAAAAAAGTAGATGGCTTTAACTGTGCATTTAAACTGTACAATATTTGAATGCAGGAACAATTACAAGCCTGTTCAAACAGGAAACTTCTCTTTTTTAACTAAATAAAAATAGCATGCCTTTTCTACAGGATCCAAAGTCAAAACAAAATCATCTTAAAATACAGGGTGGGGAGAGAGCGACTCAACATACTCCATGCTGGTCACCAGCGCTATTGGGAAGACTGAGCCACCTCTGTCTCCTCCTCCCACAATACCCTTTCCCTCTATAAATTGCACTCGTGGGAACTCACTGAAAGGTTGTAACCTGTACAGTGGTTGGTGAGGAGCATATGTGGTATTTGAGAAAGTACTTTTTAAAATGTAAGCGTATAAATGCTTTTACTTCTGGAGCTAGAAATTGACATTTTTAAAGGGTATAGCTAGAGAAATTTAGGTTAACTTAATATTATGCTTCATTTCAGCTAGCTGCCTGAATTTTTTTTAAATTTAAAATAATTGTTTAACCAATAAAACCACACAGACTAGCATTTGTTGGCATGATTATTTATGCATATGTACCGATACACAAACACCTAAGACAATTAACACAGCAATCATCATGCATCTACCAATACAAAAAAGTTACAGCCAAATACCTACAATAGAAATATTTTTTAAATTTCCAGAACTTTAACTTTGTTTCGAATATCCTTGTAATTTCAATATTTTCTAAAGAAGTACTGATTTAGCCTCAGAGTATTTTTAAGAACCAGACGAGAGAGATAATCTCTGTAGCCCACCTCACATTTTTCTCAAGCAAATAAGTGTTATTGCATTCAGTTGGAGATCAAGTTGGCAAAATGTCGGCATGTTAAATGCTCTTATACTTTAAAAACCTGATGTTATTAATGTAATTCATCAATTAATGTAAATAAAGACCAGCCAACACATATTAATTTGGTTATTTCTACTGTGTATATTACCATGTACCCAGCCCAACTGCATCGAACCAAAACAGAAGGCCCACAATAAGTTTTAACAATAAGAAAATGCTAAAAAAAGCACTAGAAATGTTATTTTCTAGTGCACTTCTCCGATTTTCCTCGACTGGCAACTTACCAAAGGGCAAACTTACAAACCAGTATTTAGTATCCAAAACAATCTTACAGCTAAAAGAAGTCACCATTAGTCATCATGAGAAAAGGGAAGAAGCTACATTTAATACAAGATCCAAAGCATTAAAGAAAGCTTTCAACTGCAGGTTGCTTGTGGGTAAGCACCAGAATATGAATACATTCACATTTCTAGACTGAACACGAGAGCAAAAATGAGGTACTTAAAGGAAAAGTTGGAACCCTCCCCTTTCCCACTCCAGATATGCAAACTGGAGGAGACTTTAAAAAAAATGTATAAATTCTTCAATTACCATACCATTCAGTCTTCATGGAGAAAAGTACAGGATTTATGCAACACTCTTAACTTGATGAGATGCATTAATGGCATGTGCAGAAATGAAACCTTTTCTCCCCCAGTATGAGCTATCAACTAACTTCATAAACACAGTCCTTAGAACACATCGGTAGACAATAAAGCTGAGCCATGACTTTAAAGAAAAGGCACACACTGTATACTATTGCATGTAAAGACAATTTTATCCATCAAACCCACAGCAGCATATACTGTAACTGTTAACCCGGTTTTGCTGTGGAGAAACACAGCATACATTACTGAATCACTTCTTTTCAAATCCATATATTCCCTGCAGCAGTGCAAGCTCCATCAGCAGTGCAAGAATGTATGAAAATGACAGGCAAAGGGCACTAGCTTTTTTTCCCATACTGTTCTTCTATAAATGGAAGCAGAGCCTTACAAAGCACTTAAAGCTGAGAATGTTTCAAGACTGATCTCCAGGAAAAAAAAAAAAAATTACAACGTTATGTTCCACAAGCAGATTAATTATATGGTTTTCTGCAAAACTGTTTCATTTAAATGAAAGGACAGAGAGGGAACCAACTACAAGAAAATAATGAAACGCTAGATGGGTCTCATCTACAAAGCTACCAAGAACAAAGCATGTACATACACATACATATTTCATACGTTATTCATAAAAATACTTCTTAGCCCTTTTAAGAGCACCTGTTCCTGCATTCACTTTTCCCTCACTTCTTAGCAAGGGGAGAAAAAAAGGGCAGAAATCCTCTAATAGCCTCAAGCCAATTTGATTAAACTTTGATTTGCCTTAAAAATCACACCTTGTATCAGCAGCACATTATAGAAACTTTAAAATACATCGTTTAGCATAAAAAAGCTCTGAAATACATAACTTATGCCACTTCGATAAGCAAGCAAACGCTAGTATGCTACATCATAACACGAGAAACGTGTGTTTCTTGCTAAAACTCTGAGTTGTCTTCCAGCTGTTTTCTCTTGCTGTTTTTTAAAGGTTAGTACAAATGCATAGCATTCTCTTTAAAAGTCTTTGTACATTCAATAGCGGCCCTTCCCTGGTACTTTGCCGTCCTTGGCGTGAAGAAAATACTGTTGCACGCACCATCTACACGCCTGGATTTACACCAGACCGACTTCCCCGCGGTACCGAGAGGGAGGGGGCAGGAGGAGCCAAGGCAAGAGCAAACCCTCTCTGCACACCAAGTCCCCTTTCCAGTATCTTTTTACAGAAGCTCTCGCTAACAAAACACTATTGCTCCAGGCAGCGGCATGCTGATGTTGGCACTGCTTAAACCAAACAAACACGATGTTTAACAGTCAAATAAAATGTCCCGCAGCCTCCCTAATGAATTTGTCAAGGACCATCAGATCACCCCCGCCCCTGCCTCATTAACTCAAGTATGATGAGACGGATTATAACGAGAGAATACAGATCAATCGGTCTGAAGACTTCAAGTGGCTTTTAGCCCTGAGAGTTTCCCTCTCTGCGGCACACACACGCACACGGTCTTTTTAATGGAATACAGTATCTCCTGCTGCTGGAGGGGCTGCCACTTCGTTTTATACACCATCAAGGAGTTGCTGATGGACTTCTACACTAACATACATAAAAGCAGAGGTGACAAGGGCTCTTCAATTATAGCCTCCTCGGATCCTGTTCCCCCTTCAATTATTCATCCCGGCATGAGCAAATTCCACCACAGATGAAGCTGGTCTTAATGCAGTGCGGCCACAAACGCAGAGGCACAGGAGAGAAGGGTTTCACATGCATTATTTGCTGGAAGTGTTTAAGTTTATTGCTCAAATGATGTTTCTAATTAGCGCCGGGGCAATAAATTAAAGTCGGCTTTTGTTTAGCTGATTTATTATTTACCAGAGCTTCAACCTCAGACAGGAAAATAGGTAATGAATTGTTTTAAATCTGAACACTAGTAACGGTTCTATCATTAGTCACCTTACCGGGGAGGTGAAAGGGGAATCGCCCTCTCCTGCTGCTTTTACCCTGAAAACATTGAAGTACATCCCCCCCCCCATCCTTGTCCGGGCCGCCTGACGGCTCCACCATCTCCTCCGTGCACCGGACATGGGAAATGCCCGTGCTGCCCGCTCTCTGCTGGAAGCGAAACCCGCGGAGCCTTCCCTGCCCGCCATTGCTCAGAGGGTCGATGTACAAAACCCCTCACCAGACCCGCAAGAAGTGTCAGTCCGGCTGCGGACAACCTGGCCGCCTTCGAGTACACCCCACTCCCAGAGAGCCGGGACCTTCGGCGGGGCGTGTGAAACGGACCCCTAGCCCTAACTAACTCTTCCGCTTGCCGGAGGGCGTCCGGAAACGAGGCGCAGGACCCTCGCAGCTCCACCCGGACAGCCGAACCCCCAGAGACGCTCCGCGTAGGCGAAGCGCAACGATGCCTGCCCGGACAGGTCGCATGAAAGGGGCCTCTGCCCTCCTCTAGCGGGTCCGGCCGCGGCCGCAGTCCTAGGGAGGGGGTAGATCCGCGGGCGCTTACCCGGCGTCCCGGGGCTGAGAGCCCCCCTCCAGCCCGCGCATCCCCGGGACGCCTAGAGACCGTGAGAGCAGCGGCAGTAGCGCCTATGTGAGCCAGCGGCTCTCCCCTCGTTGCAGCCTGCCCCCTCTCCCCCACCCCTATGTAGCTGCTTTGCTCGGAACCTTTCCCGAGCTCGTCTCCGTCCTGACGGGGCCGGGCCCAGCGGGGACATCTGACACCGCGGCCCGCCCGGGCCCCACCGAGAACCGGGCGGGCGCGACAGCGTCGGCTGAGGCAGAGCGCCCCAGCCTCCGGGCGTACACCGCTCCGGCGGCACTGGAACAACGACCCGATCCTTTCTTCGGGGGGAACGGAGCCACATCAGTCCCGGTGCCGGGCACGTCCGTACTTACTGATTCCAGCGCGCAGCGGTACGGTCGGCACAATACATGTTTCTAATCTAAATGCACACGGAAAACTGACGCCGATGTTTTCTTTATTAAAATCAGCCAGCTGCAGCGGAAAAAAAAGGAAAGAACAAGAAACCGAACACAAGGGCTGCGACCTGCTTTAAACCGAAGCTCCGCTGGAAAAGCGCATCGCATGTGAACGGCCCCGGCCGCGCCGGGCACTGAGAGCCGCCCCCGCTCAGCAGGGACCCGCGGCTGCGACGGGACCGCGTCGGGCACGGCCGCGCCGCCCGCTCGGTGCTCCGTAGCCCCGGCGCACTTTGCTCGCCCGCCGGTGCTCGCTGTGGGGCTGCACGGCCCAGGGCAGGGGCAAAGCTGTTCTCAGTCCGAGAACAGAAGATGGAAAAATTTTCCTCCCGACAGCCTAAGTTTCCGCAGGAGGAACACTTCCTTTTTGTTTTGCAGCAGGTACTGCATAGGGGCTTACAGCACTGCGAGCGAGCTGCTCTTTCCGACCTAGCATAACATAGCTACAGTTTTATGTCCAAGTCATTCAATACTCTTATTAATACAAACGCATACGCATAAAATATCGTTTCCTTTTCGAATAACTCAATCCTACACTTTAGGAGGATGAACAGAACTTTACGGCACGAGATTTATCTAAATTAACATGACTACGGCACTGAATACGGGCAGTAAAAGAAGGTGTGCAATTCTGTTCCAGTGACGGTCTCACTTTCACTGCTGCAGCCCGGCATTAGCGAAAGAAGACTGATGCTCCTGGTGAAGCACCGGTACTCCTCTCACCCCCTCTTCCCCTCACACACCGCCACTACTGCTCAGTCTCCTCGCAGCAAGCGAAGGGAGCAGCGAGCTCCCCTCACCCTGCCGCCACGGCACAGATGCTGCCTTTTCCCACCCCCCGCCGGGTCGCTGGACGCTCGCAGCCCCGCTCACCTCCCCGTCTCCCTCTCCTCCTACCCCCCACACTCCCCGGCCCGGCTTTAACGCCGGTCATCTCCAGCACGGAGCGGACGGGGCGCCGCCGCCGCCGGGGAGGAGGCAGGAACGAGCGCGCGTGTGCGCCCCCCCGCGCCGGCCGTGCCCGCCGCGATTGGCCGCGCCGCTGACAGCTCGGCAGCGATTGTAGGAGGCGGGGCTCCGCCCCCCCGGCCGGGCCCCGGCCCCATTCATAAACTACAGGGCCCGCCGGCACCGCCGGAGACACACGGGCACCCGGCGGAGGAGGAGAGGCGAAGAAAGTGAGAGCCTCGGCGCGCACTTCCAGGGGTGGGGAGGGGGAGGAGAAGCCGTCCCAGGCACAACTGCTACGCCCTCCTCCCGCTCAGGATAAAACACAGTCTGTGCAAAGAAAAGAAAAAAAAAAAAGCAAACAACAATCTCTCTCTATAGATATATACTCTCAAAACAATCTATATAGAGCTGCAGGACAGGAATGAGAGCTCACAGACCAAGTGCATACGTCTGCGCGTAAAGATAGAGACAGCCACAGAGCCGGGTTCAGACTACGCCTCCAGCAGGAAAAGGGAAATCAACAACACCCCCTGACAGTCTGAGAGAGCGGCAGCCAAACTCATGCACATCTCTGCCGGTGCCACGGACTGAAAGAGAGAGAGAGGTGGACAGACACACAGACAGAGAGTTCACTCTTCCGCTCTGGGCATTGCTCGCATTCTTCTCCTCCTCTCGTATCGTGTGCAGTTTTAAACTTCGCTGCCGACCGGCTTTTCTGCGGGGACCTTCTGCGAGTCCTGGGGAAGTTTGTTTGGGTTGGTTTTGTTTGTTTTTCATCATCTATTGAAACAGCATTTTTGTCGCTGCGTGGGGGGGGTGGGCGCCTGAGTGCGGAGGCAGTGCAGATCTCCCTGCCCCCACCACCACCTGAAACTTTGCGCTCCGGGAGCCCGCGGAGGCTGCCTGCCGCTCCAGCACCGGCACAGCCGCCGCCCAGCCCGCACCGTCCCGCTCTCCTGCGACTCGCACTCCTCCTCCTCGCCGGGGCATCGCTGGGCTTCGCTCCTTTGTGCTTCGCCGCCCTCCCTGATTTATTTTTTAATTATTCTCCTCGGCAAGCCGCTGCTGCCTTCTTCCCCGAGTGGGTGGGGGTCTGCGATTTGGCTGGTGCCCTCCGCAAAGCTGCAGCCACCGCTAAAGCATTGGATCCCTCAACGTACTGCGAGAGCCCGGTGTACAGCCCGGACCTGTGCCCCAACATGATCGCCGCGCAGGCCAAGCTGGTCTACCAGCTCAACAAATACTACACGGAGCGCTGCCAGGCCCGCAAGGCAGCCATCGCCAAGACCATCCGGGAGGTGTGCAAGGTCGTGTCGGACGTGCTGAAGGAGGTGGAGGTGCAGGAGCCGCGCTTCATCAGCTCCCTGAGCGAGATCGACGCCCGCTACGAGGGGCTGGAGGTGATCTCACCCACCGAGTTTGAGGTGGTGCTCTACCTCAACCAGATGGGCGTCTTCAACTTCGTGGACGACGGCTCCCTGCCGGGCTGTGCCGTGCTCAAGCTGAGCGACGGCCGCAAGCGCAGCATGTCCCTCTGGGTGGAGTTCATCACTGCCTCGGGCTACCTGTCCGCCCGCAAGATCCGCTCCCGCTTCCAGACGCTGGTAGCCCAGGCCGTGGACAAGTGCAGCTACCGCGACGTGGTGAAGATGATCGCAGACACCAGCGAGGTGAAGCTCCGCATCCGGGAGCGGTACGTGGTGCAGATCACGCCCGCCTTCAAGTGCACCGGGATCTGGCCCCGCAGCGCGGCGCAGTGGCCCATGCCCCACATCCCGTGGCCCGGCCCCAACCGAGTGGCGGAGGTAAAGGCGGAGGGCTTCAACCTGCTCTCCAAGGAGTGCTACTCGTTGACGGGCAAGCAGAGCTCGGCCGAGAGCGACGCCTGGGTGCTGCAGTTCGGCGAGGCCGAGAACCGGCTGCTGATGGGCGGCTGCCGGAACAAGTGCCTCTCGGTGCTGAAGACGCTGCGCGACCGGCACCTGGAGCTGCCCGGGCAGCCCCTCAACAACTACCACATGAAGACCCTGCTGCTCTACGAGTGCGAGAAACACCCGCGGGAGACCGACTGGGACGAGGCGTGCCTGGGCGACCGGCTCAACGGCATCCTCCTGCAGCTCATCTCCTGCCTGCAGTGCCGGCGCTGCCCCCACTACTTCCTGCCCAACCTAGACCTCTTTCAGGGCAAACCCCACTCGGCCCTGGAAAGCGCTGCCAAACAGACCTGGAGGCTAGCCAGAGAAATCCTCACCAATCCCAAAAGCCTCGACAAACTATAGGGTTAACACCCCCGCGCGGAAAACTCGCCCTCCGTAAACAACAACAGCGCCTAAAAACTTTTTATTTAACGCAAACTACAACGGAAAGAGGCGGCGAAAGAAACGCGCCCCCGCCACCCCCCACCCACCTGCAGCTCGGCGTTTAAAAACTTGCCGACGGTTTTCCCGGCATAAACTCTCACCGCCTTGCACGGAAGAAGGGAAGAACCTCTCCTCTTGTACTCCAATGTGAATTTTTTAAAAGTCACAAAAAGAAGCAATCGGACTTTTGCAACCTCAAAACGAAACCCGAAAGGTACATTTTTCCAATCAATGTATAGTCCTTTTCTTATTTTCTCTTGTTTGCCTGAATGTTGTCACCAAGTGAAAAATTATTTAACTATATGTACAAATCGCCCTTTAAAAAAGTTTTACTGATGTTAAATGTATTTCGGTGCCAAGGTCAGATTATGTGCCCCACAACTGACTTGTTGCAAATAGTAATAAAAATATTACTTTACGCTGACTTTTCGTGAATGGTTCTTAAATTCAGGCAAGTAGATTACTTCTGAACCTTAGAAGTAAAATTTTTAAAAGAAACGGAAACACGAGATGTAAAGATAGTCTAAACGCGACACCTAGCCGAAGCCTTAGCGTGGCATATTCAATGACATTTTCTACAAGTCTCTCTAGTTTCTATTAAAATATTCCATATAAAAACCCCATATATGTTCCGTAGTTCAGCATGTGACAACATCTGCTATATTGCTACGACTTTAAACTCCCTCTCTAAATCTTAGGAATTTATGGAGCATCGTACAACACCTCGCCAGAATTTAGAATTAGAGCATGCCGTTTCCTACCCTGCAGTCGTCACCTTTCTTTTTCTTCAAAGTTTTCTTTTTTACCGGTAAATCTCGATCGCTTGCATTTTGTTTTAAAAATTCAACGTTATTTGCTTTCCCTTCTCTGAGCGAACGTGCTATCCATTTGTCTTTGAAACGAAGGAAGTATAGATCTACCGTGAATAATTAATGCACTTCAGAGCAACCGGTCGATTTTTTTTAAACAAACATTTGTTTTCCCCAGATTTTTAAGTACAGCGTAAAATCGCACTACGGCGTAGCCAGACGAGCAGATATGCAAAACCCGTAAGGAAACGACCCAGTCTTGCATGAGCAAAACCCTGCCGCTCTCCTTCCCTGCCCAAGCCCTCTCTCCCAAAGCTAAACTCTACCGATTCCTTGTATTCCATGGTAGAGGGATTTCGCTTTAAGTTTGCTCAGGACGACTTAGAAATTTTTTGCAGTATGTTTTTATCGGGAACGCATTTCTAAGCTTTAAAAACGCTAACACTATCTGCTCGAGCCGCCCGAACCACTGCAAAGCCGGCTCGGAGCATTTTGAGCAAGTTTTAGCGTCCTTTCGGGAAGGTAAAATGTAAGTTCTTGCCCCAAAGGACTATCGCCGTTTCATTGTGGATGGATCCGGAAAGCAATAGCCATTCGAATTTGAGTTGCTTTTGTCTGTAAGTTAAAAACGAAATTAACAAGTCCGACAGCAGCCTGGGAAACAAACTCCCCGCAAAGCCGCGGCGGCGCCGGGGCGGCCCTGCCCATCGGCGGGTGGGGAGCGCCGGCCCGGCCCGGCCCGAGGCAGCCCGGCTACCCCATCGCCAGCCCCTTCGGCCCCGGGTACCGACGCCCGCCGGTGCTTCACAGGTTTCTTTTCTTGTCGGGTCATGAGAGCGTTTTCCCCACCGCTGATCGTGGCTCACCTGGCAAAATGGGTTTAGCCCGCGGGGCTACACTTTTCTGCCGAAAACAGCTCCGGAGCTAGAGTCTAAACTCTGAGTTTATCGCTGCTGATGCTATCTCTAGTGCAGGTTTTATTTCAGGAACTTGTCACAATGTTTTCTTTTCAGTAGTTTAGACAAATATACAAGGAACTTACATTTATCAAACAGATGAAGCCTCATTAATTAATCAGGCCTTCTGAGCTACAGCGGATTAGGATTTTTTTTTCTTCCAGGGCGCATTTTCTACAGCAGCTTTAGTCACCGCTATCAAGATATAGTAACTTAAGCAGAGGGTGGAGCAGGGAGGCGTTAATGCTGGAAAGCAAGCTGAGTTGAAGCTTACTTGTTTTGTAAAATAAAAATAATCAGATTTGATTTTTAGTGCCCCCCCCAAGAGACATCATAAAAGGTTTGTGGTTTTTGTTGTTGTTGGGGGGGAGGGGGGGTTGTTGTTTTGGTTTTTTGTGGGTTTTTTTTGTTTGTTTTTGTGGTTTTTTTTTTCATTTTAAGACCTCCAACTAAAGCAAACATTAAAGTAGAATGTAAGAGGTGTAGTTTACATGTCATGGTACAAACTTCTCCCTTTACAGGAGACCAAATTAAATCTCTTGATTACAGAATTAAAGATACAGTCAAAGAAAAAAAAAACATGTCTACTCACAGTTAGGAAAACAACCACTACCAAATACTTGACAAGATAAAATAAAGCAAGTAGGAGAAAATAAAACAAACTGAATATACGCTGTATGTCAATGTCCCCATAAAACATGTAATGGGAATGGTAAGAATTAGCAACTGTACTCAAATGTCCTATGTGCTAAACATGGAAAACAAAAATGAAGAATAATGCAGATCTGTAAGACTTTTCTCATGCTAATGCAATACAATGCAGAACATTTTAGATGGAAAATGCAATAGAGTAACATCGCAAACTGTCTTTACATTTTATATTTATATCCTTTTTACCATTAAATGCTTTAAAAACTAGGGAAAAAAGTAAGCATATCAAAATTTTAAAAGCTATCTCATACTTGGAATAATTTCAAAAATACTTCAAGACCAAAAGAAAAGTTAAATTTCATTTATGCTATCACATAAAAATCACAATCCTACTTAATTGCTTACATTAAATTCTAGTTCTAAGAATTTAAGAGTATTGTTTTTCAAAATAAATTTATTTCTTGATAGGATTCTATAATCCCAGCTTTCAGACCCACTGATGCCATTTCTAGTACAGACAAGAGCGATTTACTCAGTAGGAACAAAGAACTGGACTGGCACTTAAAACACAAGGTATTCTCTACAGATCAGCAGAAAACCACCACATCCAGTGACTTTTCCCTCTTCACAAAGAAATTATTACCTTGTTTAATAATAAGCAGATTTAAAAAAAAAAAAAGAGCCATCGCTGTGCTTAGAATGGGATATAAGGATATTCACCAATCGTGTTATACTTTTGAAATGTTGCTGTAATATGGTAGAAAACATTGAAGTGCAACCTTATTAAAGTAATCACACAATATACTGCCTTTGAAACAGGAATTTTATGAAAGGTTACTAATTTTAAACAAAACACCGGTAATCAAGTAACTTAGGGCAAATAAAGCTTGTGGATACTAGCAAGTCGGTTCAGAAACGTATTTTAAGAGGGCAATTATATTTTCTACCTAGGCACAATAAATACTAACAAGCCCTGTAAAATCTGCTGCGAAATAATACAATACAGAAGCATTGAAACCTTACAAGTGTAGGAAGTTTAGCACTATTTTACATTGACATGATATAAAAATGGGAAAGTAAAACAAAGCATTTGGGCTAAAAGCCTTGCTGAACTTTCCAGTATTCACACAGGCCTGTGATTCAAGATGTCTTTATTTAAGATACCTCCCTGGAGCTTTATTCGCAGCAAGCTAATTAACATTCAAGTAGGGTCAAATTGTGGGAGGAGGAGAAAAATGAGAAGGAAAGGAGGTGTCACCTACGTGAAGTTCAGTAACATATATAGCCGGTCGCAAACTTATTAAAGCAGGAACACTGCAGACCAATAGAGGTAAAGGAAGTCAAATGAAGAATTAAAGGTCTTGGGTAATTTGTCATCATCTCTCAGAGCTCAGGGTCAATGATCTCTTACCTTTGGGTCGATTTTCTTAAAACTAGGATCTTCTTCATCCACCTCAAAGTAGAGCTCAGAAAGAGTGATGGAAAGAGTGCCTTTCACTACTACAGAAGGTGCCACAAGCTGAGCTGGTGTGCTTAGGGCAACTGGACCTGACAAAGAATGAAAACACCAACAATATTCAAAACAGAAAAGAGAGTGAGTGCAAATTATTTGCTTTTCAAGCCTAGAACATTAAAATAAAGCAAAGAGCGTAGCTCTTCCTTAAAAAGCAAAACTCTTTTTATCTCAGGAAAGAACATATGCAATAGATTTACAGTGTCTCTGTGCTGCCGAACATTGAAGCAGCTACAATTGCAAACTGATTCATACATTATACATACCAGAGCAGGCTATAGCACGGCAGTATGTAGTTTTTATAGTTTTTAATCAGACGCATTTTCTTCTTGAGAAACTTGAGGAGTTGCATACCTTTTATTATACGCAATATAGATAGTGCATGCATGAACACATGAAATCTTACTGTCAGATACGTTATTTAGGTACTGGAGAGTTTTGATAGCTTACCACAGAGATGAACACAGCAGTTAAGGCTCAAAGTTGCCTGTTAAGTATTCCCTCATGAATCCTGGAAATCTATTGTTAACGTTATACAATGTTATAGAGCCTAAAGTAGAATGTTTTAATGATGCTTTTGATTCCATGTTAAATATCGTTCAAGGATTCCATACAGTGTTAGTGTAGCTTGGGGACTGTGGGAGTAAACAGCTGGAGGGTTGGTTTTCAACTGAATGAATTTTTCTTAGAATAATCACATCTCCACAGGGCTTATCACAGGGACAAATCAGACTACTACTGAAAACAATAGGTTCAGCATAGGACTTGACAATGCAGAGCCTATTATATAAACTAACGCATACAGAAAGAAAACAGGGTAGGTTTGTGATCCAGCTGATTAAGAGGTAAGGAAATGAAGTTACTCAGCTGCAGTATTATCTGACTTTTGTAAAACAGTGGACGATACGAAAGTGACATAGACAATTTTGTTTTAATAAAGCATCTATAAATGAGGTACACACGTTCAGGTAATCAACGTGAGAATAACTGACAAAAAATTCAGATGAATTGTCATTTCCATCGATTGTTGGGAGGGTGATGGTCCTTAATCTCGCATCAATCTCAATGTGTGCCACTAGGACAAAAGAAGAGATGCTCTGCTGAGATCAGAGCAGCTTTGCCCTCTATTCCCAATGTACAAATACATTGTGTTTGCAGATGGGCATGAGATAGCTGTGGAACTGCCATGATTTCCCAAAGCTCACCCCCACAAATGGATGAAATAAGCAGCTATGTGTTCTTTTGCTGTCTCCCTTTGCCCTCTGTACATTAGCATGTAATCCAGAGGAGAAATAACATTTTTTCAATCACACGCAGACATTCAATTACAGGGCAAGCAGACAGCTGCAGAAGCTGGGGCCGTCCAGGTCCTGTAGAAGACCCCTGACAATTTCCACTTCATTTCTAACCCACACCACTTTATTAGTGAGGATTACTTCTTAATCCTATTGCCATTGTCAAGATTATATAATTAAACTCCCCTTTCACCTCTATTACAGTATGAATGTATTACTCGAACCAATGAATGAATAATAAAAGAGAAGGAAACACAGACAAGGCTGTTGAGAAGGAAGCTCACGGTAGAAAGGGAAAAAATATTCACGTACAGAAAATGCCATTGCATTATTCTCCCCTTACTTAATTATACTCCACTCTTGCTACACAGGCTTTCTTTTTTCATTATGCTCCATTTTTAACTTTGTTTTTAAACAAATAAAAAGAGTGGAATGGGGTTCAGGCAAAGGATAAGCAAACTGACAATAAAAAATAAATTCCAATATTTTCACTGAATTGTCATATGTATGATATGTATCAATGTAAGTTTTTACTCCTGGCTTCTCAGGGAACCAGAATTATGCAAAAAATGACGTTTTTTCACTTAAGTAAATGTACATGGGATACCAGTTTAGAAAGCAGAAGAACACAGAGAAGTTTGCATTTTCCCTGTAAACCCATGTTCCTCAAATAACAATAGAGACATTTTATAACTCCTAGTTCCTGAACAGAGGAGGTCACTATTTACATTTTGAACGGTACAGAAATGGACCCACTCCACTCAGATTGCAACATCAGCAAAGGCTGCATGCAACAGAGAAAAATTAATTAAGTTCAAAGATCTGAAGTACTATTTTTTTCTTCAGGAAAAAGAAGTGAAGTCAAATAAGACTATGGTCTGCGGAGAAGGGACTTGAAATGGGGGAATTATGGGGTTTTGAAGGAGTTAAATCCAGCAAGTGTACAAACTCTTCAAACCCAAGTAAATAACCAATACGTACAATATTATAATTTCAAGGAAAAAACCTTAAAGCACTCCAAAGCCTTTCATTACAGGCAACTTGCCTAATTTCCCACTAGGTCTAATGATGTGAGGAGTGGAACAAGGTCAAAAACAAAGTCCTTTTCAAGGTAGAACTACTTTCTCCAAGGAAGGTTTCCTAGAACACAGACATCTACTGTGGAAGCAAGAAGGCTATAAAACCCAGAGAAAGAAATGCACAACTCTCCTCATGTAAACCTTCAGTATCCGAGGTCCACAGAAAATGATCTTAATGACCCAGTTACAGGAAGGAACAATTTATTGGTGTGTATCCCAAAACATGATTCACTGCAGAGCAGGGGAGATCAGAACTTAAGAGGCTGAGGAGAAAATGAGATAGCTGAAGTTACCCGTTAAATTCTCCACTTCTCTTTCCTCCATGAATGACATGATATCGTCATCACCTTCTAGGAGAATCTCACTTTCCGAGTTCTGATTTCCTAAAACTTGGCTCTTGATGGACTGCTTTCCTTTAACAAGTATATCTTCGTCAGGAGCTGAAATGAAAGAGGCACATTGCTGTCTGTCAAGTCTCAGAGGCAACAGTGACAAAGCAGTATTATTTTTTTTTCTCTAAAATGAAAGTTCGGAAAGAAAACTGTTGAGGACTGGCTGTGGGAAGTACCTGTCTTAGTTATCTAACGTTAGAACACATCTAATTTTAATCCCGTTAAGACTGCTCAAAATTATCCAGAGCTCTCCGCGGTGTTTAACTCCGCTTCAAGTGTTTATGACAGAGAGGAGGAGGATAGAACAGATTCTCTTCCCCCGGCAACTTTCCTTCGGAAGTCGAGCTCTCCTGTTTGAAAACCAGATCCCGATTGCCTGGTGCGTTAACCTGACTCTCAAATCCAGGGTTCAAGCACCGGTTTGCCCTGGCAGCAGCAAGCAGAGACGGTTCCCCTTAGCCAGAGACGAAACCGAACACGTCCCAGAGGGACAACGGGCCGAGAGCGGCGGCAGGACGGTGCCCGGTGGGTCGGGAGCGGCGGGCGCCACCGGGGGCCGCGCTCGCCCCGCCGGGCCGGCATCGGGGGCAACACAACGCGCCGTCGGCGGCGAGAAGGGCCCGGCCCCGGCCCTACAAACCCGCAGCATCTGGGGAAACGGGGCAGGAGCGGCAGGAGGGCAGGGGGCCGGCCCGGAGGGGAACTCGCCTATACGGCGGCAAATCCGCGGCACGCTGCGCCCGGCCGCGGCGGCAGGTAGCGGCTTCCGCGCCGCGGAGCCGGGCCCCGGGCAGGGCAGGCGGCGGCAGCCCGGGATGGGGGTGAGTCCCCTGAGGGGGCGCTGAGCTCCTCGGGAGCAGAGGGAAGGGGCGGGGGCTGCCTCCCGCACTGCTGAAGCTGCAGCCCCGCATCCCCGGCGCTCCCGTTAGCGACGCGCTGACCGGGGGACGATACGTGAGGTTTGTGAGGAGAAAAAGCCCAAACCCGCCTTACGAGCCGGGGGGCGAAGCGGGGGAGGAGGGAACTTCAGCCACGGGATCACGGCTGGAGGCAGAGAAAAGCCTGCACCTGCTTCCCAGAGGCACAAGGGAGCGGCACCCAGCCCTCGCGGGGGGCACTTCAGCGCTCACTCCTCAGCTTTCGGGATGGAAAATGAAACAACAAGCGGGTTTTGCCGCACGTCCTGACAGGGCAGGCGAGCGCGACGCTCCCCTGGCTCGCGCAGCCTCCCGCGCCGGTCCCGGGAGCGCCAGCGCTACCTGGGATCGCTCGGCGGCATCTCCTGCAATCCGCTCCGTTTGCACGGCAAGCTCCAAGGAGCAGCCAAAAATTAAAAAACGTTTAAAAAACAAACAAACAAAACACAGCAGTGTGTGCGGTGTTTGCTTTTCTTTCTTTCTTCTTTTTTTTTTTTTTCCAGCTGCAAACAAAAATATTATTTCTTAAATTAAATAAAATAAATAGATTTGAGAACGCTCATGGAACAGCCGTGGCTGAAAAAATATTCACCAAACACATCAGGACCAACTAACTTCAAGACATCGCTCATGGCTCTCTCTGATTGCTGCCATACATGATTTGAAGTTCAGCTGGCTTACTTTAAAAATACGTTAATCTGCAAACATTTACAGCAGGCGGCGATTCCCCAGTGGCAATATATAAAGTTCTAATTGCTTAAGTAAATATATGCACATAAATTGCAAATAATAAACTTTTCAATTAAGTGAAAACTAAAAAAGAAAGCTAAACAAACAAAAAGCCCCTCAAACCACCAAATACCCTGGTTTTGGTTTAGGCCTTGAGTTTACAAAAAACCCAAACACCACACCCTCACCCCCCAAAAAAGAAAAACAATGCACACACAGAAAAAAAAAACCCACAAAAACCCCAAACAAACTAAACAAACAAAAAACACAAAGGAAAATAAGTTTAACTTGCCATACAAAATGAAATGCAATTTATGCATGATCCTTTCTCCCCAACCAAAAACTGCCGCTTGTAAGTAAGCCTTTAAAAATAAATTACTGAAAAGCTTTAACTGCATTGTACAAACACAAATTGTACTTTCTTCTAAAATGTGCTCATGTAAACAATGATAGCTCGGATTCTGGAGTTGTTCAACGTGAGTTGAAAACCTTCTTGTCATGGAAAATATGCAGCTGATATTTAGAAAGGTTTTCCTGTAATTAACTCCCCCTTGAGGATTTTAAGTTAGCAGCAGTAAAATTACCAACAGTATACTAATATACACCACATGCACTGTTACTCAGTGGTCTATCAGTGTTCTCCTGAAGATCAAAAAAGTAAAATAGAACAAAACCATCCCAGGCATAAAGTCAAAGATAATAATTTTCTTTCTTCATTTCTTCCTCTTTCTTCCTCTCTCCCTCCCTCTCTTTCTCTCTCTCCCTCCTCTCTTTCTCTCTCTCTCCCTCTCTCTCTCTCTCCCCCCCCCCCCCCCTCCCTCTCTCCCCCTCTCCTTCTCTCTCTTTCTCCCCCCCTCTCTCTCTCTCTCCCTCTCTCTCTCTCTCCCCCCCCCCCCCCCTCCCTCTCTCCCCCTCTCCTTCTCTCTCTTTCTCCCCCCCTCTCTCTCTCTCTCCCTCTCTCTCTCTCTCCCCCCCCCCCCCCCTCCCTCTCTCCCCCTCTCCTTCTCTCTCTTTCTCCCCCCCTCTCTCTCTCTCTCCCTCTCTCTCTCTCTCCCCCCCCCCCCCCCTCCCTCTCTCCCCCTCTCCTTCTCTCTCTTTCTCCCCCCCTCTCTCTCTCTCTCCCTCTCTCTCTCTCTCCCCCCCCCCCCCCCTCCCTCTCTCCCCCTCTCCTTCTCTCTCTTTCTCCCCCCCTCTCTCTCTCTCTCCCTCTCTCTCTCTCTCCCCCCCCCCCCCCCTCCCTCTCTCCCCCTCTCCTTCTCTCTCTTTCTCCCCCCCTCTCTCTCTCTCTCCCTCTCTCTCTCTCTCCCCCCCCCCCCCCCTCCCTCTCTCCCCCTCTCCTTCTCTCTCTTTCTCCCCCCCTCTCTCTCTCTCTCCCTCTCTCTCTCTCTCCCCCCCCCCCCCCCTCCCTCTCTCCCCCTCTCCTTCTCTCTCTTTCTCCCCCCCTCTCTCTCTCTCTCCCTCTCTCTCTCTCTCCCCCCCCCCCCCCCTCCCTCTCTCCCCCTCTCCTTCTCTCTCTTTCTCCCCCCCTCTCTCTCTCTCTCCCTCTCTCTCTCTCTCCCCCCCCCCCCCCCTCCCTCTCTCCCCCTCTCCTTCTCTCTCTTTCTCCCCCCCTCTCTCTCTCTCTCCCTCTCTCTCTCTCTCCCCCCCCCCCCCCCTCCCTCTCTCCCCCTCTCCTTCTCTCTCTTTCTCCCCCCCTCTCTCTCTCTCTCCCTCTCTCTCTCTCTCTCTCTTTCTCTCTCTCTCTCGCTCTTTCTCCCTCTCTTTCTCTCTTTCTCTCTCTCCCTTTCTCTCTTTCTCTCTTTCTCTTTCCCTCTCTCTTTCTCTCTTTCATACAGGCAAAATGTATTTGCTCTTTCAAAAACTCCAAGTGAATTGTACATACCTACCATTTTTGCTTCCTCTACTACAATCTATTTGTGTTACACTGAAGATGCTATTTCAAACTAGCCTTCTACCTATTCTCATTTAAGACTGAATTGAGAGCCAAGATAAAAGCTTAATACTTTCATACTTAGCACAACTTGTCCAAAATACTAGTATGTCCTTCAGTCTTTCTTCCCATCTACCACCAAGAAAGAATAAAATCAGTATGGCAACTTTCATGCCAAAGATGACTGGATAACAGAAATATACACCTCTTGCCTCATCTTTGTCACTTACTCAGATTTTATTTCTTTCCCCAACTAATGATATTTTACCAATTCAAAAGCATTCATCTTATGCAACTGCCTCTTTCAATACAAGATTTTAGACCACAAGTTATTTTAGTCCATTTTCATAAATTTTTAAAATATTTGTCATCTCTTTGCATATGATGTTAGTTACCCACATTTCCTGGCATGCACGCTGGTATGCAGAAAACATACGTACAAACATGCACAGAAGATACAGAGCCTGTCTACACACCTGCAGCTACTAGCTACTGGAAGGCAATACAGCGTCACACTCTGAACCAGAATCTGCTTTTTCTGTACTGAGTTAAACGAAGCACTACACCTGCAACCAACACACACACGTTCACGTCAGAATTTGTATAGAACTCGATATATTCCACATGGATTCATCTATTTTCTGTAGATAAATGGACTTATGTAGTTAGGCCATAGTCTAGTGCACTTTCTATATTTACTGATTAGAGATACATGTGACAGAGCATGGCATCATGTGACATATTCAGTTCCCAAGTATGCACATAGGTATATTACACTGGATTTCATATTTCAGATCCCAAATCCTGCTCTCTCGCCTGCTAACTCAAACCACGCTCTGTCAGGGCTGCCTATTCTCGGTGTGACTGGAGCTTCTGGGTCCAGTCCTGCAGATCTAAGCACACATTCACATACACCTTTGCAAGATCAAAATCTCAAGGCATCGCCTATGTGTTGCACAGGACCTAACAGCCTGCTGGCAGAATATTTATCTAGCACAGTGATTTCACTAATTTATTTCCTTATTTTAATTCCATGCAATCCTTCCCAAACTGCTCTGCAAGACCCAGTTTCTTCACATAGCTTTTTGCAAACAGATCTCTGCATCTGCAGAGAGTCTTACTTATTCCAGTTAAATCTCTGGAACACTTGGGTGTAAAAATAATAGTTTAGCTTACACTGTTGAACAAGCCTAAGGCTGATTGTTTTAAACTGTTTGTCTACAACTTAACCTTACATGTAAAATACAATTTTTAAAAGCCATTTGAAAAATAAAGTATCAGAAAGCACCATACGGAAGATACTTACTATTACTACTTCTTCCTTTTTTTTTTTCCCCCCAATGTCTGGTAAATATATTAGGAAAAGCAATTAAGGGAAAAGATGCATTAAAAACCCCTAAGGACCTATTTTGCAAAACAGGGCTCCAAGAAGCCTCCCTCTAGTCTTCCTATTTGTTTAAAAGCATAATGTTGGAAACAAAACAAAAAGCAAACAAAAACAAAAACCAAAAAAACCCAACACAAACCCAAGCACCTTCCCATCAGATTTTTAAAATATTCTTTTTAAGACTTATTTTGCATCTCCTAAAGCACAGAAAACTGACCGGTTGTTCCCAATACTGTAGGTGATCAGTTGCTAGTCCCTTGCAGTCACAACGATCTGAACTCTACCTATTGCCTTGATGGAAATACTACAGACTGTTTCAATCTCCCTCTGCCCAAGTTTTTAACAAACATCAATAAAAAACAACAAATCACCTGTTAAAAAGCTTGATAAAGTACTTTCTAGCAGCTAAAGATTCTCTCACACAATACCGTATTTGGGGATCAATCTAAAAATACCAACAGGTTTAAAGTACTCTTTTTTTGTGTGATACGAGTTTTCACTTTCACACCTATGTAAGTATTTTGGTCTCATTTTTAAGCAATGGGTGAAAGGGGGAACAGAAAAGACTTAACTCATTCCATTCCCAACTTTTTCTACCAAACAATTTTCACCTCTGCTTCCTTCCCCCACAATCCACTACTAGACTGACTTTTATAAACAGCCATTTTAGAAGGATTCCTCCCCCCGCCCCGCTTTGAAAAATTACCTAAAGCCTTTTTTTCCCAAGCAAGTTAATGTGAACTTGGGAACGGCAATTAAATTGTCAGAATTAAAAAATTTGTTTTTAACTAGAAGGTAGCCAGAAGTATAGTCATGGGGCTGGTATTGATTGTCTGAACAGAGAACATTAGTCTTCAGGTATTTATTCTGCCACCTCTGCACCAGAGGTTCTCCTTCAAATCAAATCAATCCCCGCAAAAGATTGGTTCTTGCTACTAACACACATAACTAGGCTGCAACAGAGCTGATTGTTGTTGTTCTCTCTTGCTTTTACTGCACAATTTTCTAGGCTTCCAGTTGTTTCTAAATAATTTTCACAGCTGCAAATCGTGATCTTTTCTAAACTGTGAGCTCTCTGGGGCAGAGAATATATCTGGTTTTATCTGAGAGACACTGAGCAGCTCCTAATGTGTATCTAGTAAAGAGAAGTGTGCTAAAATGTATGCTTTAAAGTATATTATTGCAATAGTACTTTTCCATTATTTATGCATTATTTTTCCATCTCCCTTTTGGTGAAATCCCATATGTCCAATTTCAGGTTTTGGTTTTGCTCTGTTTTGTTTTGAGAAAACCTTAAATAGGCAGTAGGGAGCCTTTCATTCATTATTTTAAAATTATTTTTCTTCAGAGACATGTAAAATTAATTGAAATAGAATAATTAATGATAAATTATTGATAAGAAATCATGAAATTCTAGGGCAAATATTCCATGAATTCTAAGGACATCTACATTGTGAAAACAGGGCCTGAAAGTCTGGTTCCAAAAATCTAAAAATAATTGGATTGTCTGACCTGAAATTGGTTAATGTTAAAAGTTTCTAAACACAATTTAAAAATAAATAAATCAAACAATCATTCAGGCTGACCTTTCTGACAACTGTGCCTTCTGGGAGTTCAAAGAACAAACCAAAACCCACAAACAAACAAATACCCCCCCCGCCCCTGCTTTGTATTCCCATACATTGTATATAGTTTCCATTTGAACTTGATTTTGTACTTCGGTCATTTATTTTACAACTTGCTAGTGGAAGGTCTTGAAACAAGGCAGTTGCATATACACACATGCTCAGGCAGATGGTAATTATATTTTCAGAAATCATATTATATCTTGGTTTAAGGTAAACTACAATATTGACTGGATAGATAGGGAAACAGAACAGCAACAGATAACAAAGGCAGTATGCAATTAAATTAAGAATAAAACAACATCAAGAAATTAAATATAATAGAAGCCTGTTAAGGATGTCAAATGCTGCACAGAAGGGCAGACAGAAAACAATTAGCTCTATTTAAATTACCCAGGTTAGCTACCAGCCATGCCTATTAGCCACCTATGAAATAGGTGTTTGACAAAAATTTTACTCCTGTTGATTGCAAACTGAGTATGAGTGATAGCTCTTGAAATATAGCATGGATTAGTGAAAATATCACATTACAATGAACGATGAATAATTGTATTAGTGTGTGTTTACTTATGGAAGAATTAGCTACAGAAATATAGATAGGAATTCTAAATATTTTGCAGTAAAAATATTTTTCAATATTTTGATAAATAATATGAAGACTAAATATGGAAAATATGAGAATACATAAAACTGTAACAAGAGCTATTTAATTCAAAGTACATCTAGTATCAAAGGGGGGCAGTTGTTTTTTATCCATGGGGTACTAAACAGAGAGAAACCTTATGCCCTTAAAGTCCACGGCATAGAAACAACATACAGTATTAACGACAACAAGCCCCAAAGCAAAAAGTGGGTTAATTAATTCTACATCGCATTCCTCTTCCTATAGTCAAAGATGTAGGGTTCTACAAACATTGGTTTCAGATCACTTTATTGACTATTCTCTGTACAGTCATTTATTTTAAAGGACTGATGTCACATTTGGCATTATATCAGCTGACATATTGTGGGCATTTTCTTCTAGAAATGGCTCTTTAAAGCTGAGTGCAAGAGGTTAAGATGCCTGACAGAAACTAACTTTATGACAATGATGTTCTTGTATATTCAGACAACAGTCTTAATAATTTCAAATTAGCATAAAGTTTATGCCTCCACATATAATACGTGTGTGTATGTAGGCAGTAACTCAAAGACTAAAAAAAAAAAACCAACCAAAAAAACCGCAAAACAAACACACCAAAAAAACCCCAAACAAAACAACCTGAAACAAAACACCAACCAACCAACAACACAACAAAAAACCCAACCAGACAACAACAACAAAAAAACCAATTAAATTATTCTATTCCATGGCAGGTACCATCAAGGTGAAGGGTACTCAGCTTTAATTATAAGCAAATTATTTTAAATATAAGAAAGATTTTTCTACCTTCTCAATGTACGTTCATTAGATCGCAAAGACATAAAATTCTAGACTAAAACCCAAAATTCAGTAGCTTTGGTGAGCTTGTTTATTTGTTTTGTAGCTGAGTGATCCTTGATAATAAAACGGGGGGGAAAAAAAGGGAAAAAATGCAATCTCCTCTCTTAAAATCACCAGGTAGGAATCACTATTACCATTTGCTGCTTGAAAAATACTTCACGTTTCAGCATTTGTTATTACTTCTTCTATATCAAATTCTTGCAGAAAAACTTGAGGACTTAAACAAATATCTGAATACAGTTTAGCTTCAGAAGCGTTACTTTTCTGTTAATGTATTTGTAATGATAGGCAGATACATACTTAGGCGAACTGAAATAACTGCTGTGGATTTCCAAGCAGGACAGATCTTCTGAAGTTCCTAAAGCATAAATATGTAATTTACCACATGAAAGTGTGTCCAAGGATTAATGGTAAAATTGCATCCACTTTTCTTGTGCTTAGTAAGAACTATATTTTTAGTAAATGTATGCAAAGTATGCACAATATGTCAGGTCAACTGAGATGTAATAAAGAAGCTTAAGAAATACCAACATCAACATATAAAGTAATGGTCAGTTTATCTTTGTATTGAATGTGTCTGAAATGCAACAACAAAAACCTTTGGCATTTGGGACAATTTTCTAGCATCTTATAGGAATGACGATCTAGTCTTTACTGCCATGTACTGTAACCTGCTATTGGCAGGATGCAGATTTTGCACTGACCATGTTCTCCGGCTGCTTTTAGTGTCGCTTCAGGATGTGTCGATCCAAGGGGGTTACGCACAAATCGTCGCCGGCGCCGCAAGTCATCTTCCCAGTAGTCGAGGCGCCAGAACTCACGAGGACGACTACAATGAAACAGAGGAGCCACATATGTTAGCAATTATCAAACAGCATGGTAGCGCTGAATTTCTGCATAAAGCTCTCCTTGTTTGCACTGCTTTTNTTTTTTTTTTTTTTTTTTTTTTTTTTTTTTTTTTTTTTTAACCTCCCCCCTTTCTGCAATCTTTTACTTAGGTATGTCCTTGAAAATAACAATATCACCTTCCAGTCTAAGGAACTCCTTTCCCTTTTTTCTTGGAAGGTGAAATGAGCACTAAATACATCATTTTGAAATGAATTGCTGACAGTGTGATCAGTTTCCCCACACTCTGGTGGCATGTGCTCCGATTTCAGCCTCATTTCAGCCTCAGCAGGGCACCTTTCTCAGTGCCTGCATTTATAAACCAGAATAGGGAAAAGGCTATTATAAATATGGTATAGCATTACCTATATTAATCAAAGTCTGTCCCCCTTCATTTTTCTTCCTAATTTGTGCCTTTTTGCACAAGGTCAGTAAATCATACCATGAATTCTTGGTCCAGAAAGTGTTAACTTTAATGAATACCTCAGTTACATGGTTATGTATGTGATAATAAAATATTACTCTGTTTAGATGTGCAGGAATTTAATTAAAATAATCTCTTAAAATATTCATTACATTTAGCCCCTGAGGCTTAGAACAACACAAGAAAATGCATTTCTGTTCCATTTACTGTTTTTAAATAAACCATTCCAGGAGAGTGAAACAGCAATCTATTTTCAAGCAAATCAGATTGGATTTCTGGTTTATGTAGTTGTGTTTCTACATTTAATTAAAAACTACATGTTATGATGTGTAATAATTGCTATATTGAAGGCATACTTTTAAAAAATTACATCTAGAAAAGGTTATATCAAATTCATTATTTTCCATTGTATGTTCCAAATATATGTAGATCTTTTTAATATGGTCATATATAAGTGCCAGTTGCTATCTTGTTACACGATCATGAATGTATACCATTGTAAAACAGTATTTTAGCCCAGAGAATGCACACCCCCCCCCCCCACAATTCCAGGTATAGCAAATAAACAGAAGATGCCTGAACCATAGACTAGCCGTGATAGCCTGAGAACCTGTGCCCAAATTGCAAAACACTGATTTTGTTTGTTAACAGAGCTAGTACTAAAACAACAGATGAAAATGCATATATATTCAATTTCTGGTCCAGGAGCTAATAAAAAGTATACCTGTCAACACTGACAAATGAATAGCCACAACTAATTTACAAATCACAATGTTAAAAATACTTGGTGTCTACATTCTTAGTTTTGAGGTCTAAAGGTAGAAATGAGTTTTATTTAAGGTAAATCAAGGTTTCAAACAAATACGGTAACAAAAGCCAGAATAATTTGCATAACCCTGCTCTCAAACACAATTCATAGACATTAAAAATTGTGACTGAAAATAATCTTATAAGAATGGAGTGTCTTTGCATCTGCCTTCATTAAATTTCTATGAGTTTTTCTAACACCAAAGCAAAGGCAGCACTATTTGTCATCTTCCCGATTTCTTACTTTCAGAAAAATATTGAAGTATTGGAATGAAATGCCCCGATATCTTATTTTCACAGTTTATGTGTGTGTGTTGCAAACAAAACCTGTTAAAATCTGAATACTTCAATTATAAAATCCAATTATTTTGGAATAGTAAACCAAACAAAAATTATAAAACACAGGAAGATATGGGTTTATTCAAAGGTCAATTAATGACTTAAAATTCTACATTAGTGGTTATAGAAAAAAAGCAGAACACAGCTGGCTACATGCATGCCTTTGATAGTCGTAGAGCATGGATAGGTACTTCATCATTCTGCCTTCCTACATTTATCTGTTAAAATTATTATCAAATATCAGCCAGGATGCAGTCGTGAATCACAGACTGTTCCTCGTCTTCAGGGGAATGATACAATGAGGGTCTATTCATCAGTATGGCAATCGGCACAAGTAATTAGTTCCCTAGACTGAGATCTCCTACAAAGCTTATTTCAGTCAGCACCACAAACATATGACAATGAAAAGCTAATGGAAGCCGCTAAAATTTGTTAACCTCTTCTGCCATCAATCCTTCTGGTATTCTGTGCTACAGTATTATGCAAAGATGGTAAATTATTAATTTGTCATTCATCTATCTTTCTGCAGTTTTAATAGAATTAAGTGATGCCATTCTTCTGGATAACAATTAAAATGATACTACATTACAAAACTATGCTAAAATTATCAGAAAAATTGATAACAATCATCAGGCATGAAGTATCATCCTGAAATATAATGTATCTTTAGTCCCCTACTTTCTTTTTCAAGTCCGCAAATGAAATTTGCATAGGGTTCCACCTCCTTCACCAGTATGCTGATTTTTCACAAACAACATCATATCAACTATTAGACTATGTATTTAAGTATTTATAACTTTCGGCAACCACTGTATTATGAGGTGAAAAAACATCTACTCTCTACACATATAAAAATATCCAACAAAAACCTGCACAGCCAAAAATAAAGACCTATGTTGTCCAATTCTTACAAGTGAGCCATTTTTAAGAGCAGCTACTGGGGCAATTGCATATTAGTATCAACATAAGACAGTATACTATATAGCTACTCTAGAACAACTACCTTACTAGTAAGGTCAATAAACCATTGCAGTCTTACCCCCAAAAGGCAACGCTGTACCATGCAAACTTTGTGCCTCCACAGCCAGGGGGAGACAGATGTAAATATCACTCTGATTTGGGCAGAATTTGACTGCTGAAAGACTGAAGGATTACGAAGCAAAGGGCCAAGTAAGTAGGTTTTGGGAAGGGTATAGCACCATTGACTACAGGGGATATTTGACAAGAGAAGTTTCTGGTCCTACAATAAAGGCTGCCATATGGACTAAAGGTGCTATATGGACTGGATCAATGAACATAAGCACTCAATTAGTGTAAGTGCAAGAGCAACATTTCTCAGGGGACTGGGGATTTATGAATTATAAATCATACGATTTGCATGGGCTTGTCAGGGGCCCCTCTAACATCATACACAGTAATTAGTGGTTCCTTGGTAACAATATTGACTGAATAGAAACAAAGCTTTGATATTAAATGTTTTATTCAAACAGCATACCATTATATTGCTTTTCAAACAGTCCCCCAAATTACCAGGCTACATACTCAGAATTGAGATAAAACCTTCCTCTCAATTCTCACATAAGTGGATTGTTACAATTGTACAGAGATGAGATGAAATACAGAATGATCAATACAACCTGTATTCTCAGGACTTCGAGTATACTATGCAAAAGAAAAAAGTCACTTCATTGTGGTCAATGAGAAGAAACTTAAATGCTCACAGATCTCCATTCCAAGAACAACAAAGCTTTTTTTTCTATCAGTTTCAAAGATTAGCACCATTGGAAACAAAGCACACCAACTGGTGTACTAGTTTTATTATGGTGTTATAACAACGGAATTTCAGGCATGGGAATTACCCATTAGTCCTCATACCCTGCAGGAGATTTAAACTGAATCTAAGCAGCACAACCAGAGAATGACGAGAGGATCATGCAATTGCTAAATAATTTCTTGTAATGCCTTACCCATTGTGTATTTCAAGATACTCTGCCACCTCTGTGACCACAGAAAAGAAGCAGTCGAGCACACTAGTGTGGATAGAAAAGGGACTCTGCAAGGTGGGGAAGAGGTAAGAAAATACAAACCTAAAAAGCAGTGGTTTGAGAGGTCTTAGGCCTGTAGTTGGCCTACCAGTTGATTGAGAATGGATTTCAGCACACCACAGAAGCACCCATTTGGATATTTAGATTAGTGAAGAAATAAATAAACACAGTACAGAAGAGAAAAACAAAGAAAAGGAAAGAAAGGCAAAAGCAGCACAACATCATAGAAATCATCTGCAAAGATAACGGATGACTCAAGCTCTGAACGACCTCTTCTACCTAACAGGCTATCTAGCTGTAAAGGCAAGAAAACCCACTCACATGGCAGAACAACTGCAACAAACTTAAAAGCAGATGGAAACAAGAGTGTGTATGCCCTCAAACGCATTGTTATAATATGAAGACTCAGACCAGCACAGTCTACTATTATAGTCTTGGCACAGTCTACTATTTAAAGAAAAACAGTTCTTGCTCTGCCATATTGTAATGATGTACATTAAACACAGATATGAAAGACTGGTTAATGTGAATTTCATACTTCTAGATAAGATCACACTGACATGTCTGGAGGCCAAGGCTGAGAACAAGAACATAAGCGGTGATCACGACATAAGCATAAGATCTCATTCACATGCCCTAAATCTATATGAAGATACCAAGATAAATTTCCAGATGACACACTCCTCGTTGGAACTCTAACTGTAGAGTTAAGCGGGTAAGTCAGTCTCCAAACCTAATTAATCCTTGGTCTCTCTGCTAAGATCATCAGCAAAGCAATCAATCAGCGATGGCAATTTCTAAGGTGTAAATGCTCGAACACGGAGACCCAGGCTAAATTGGTTTCATAGACAACCAAACATAAAGTGGCAACACCACTTATTCATCAGTAGCAACAGTATAGATTTGAAAGGAAACCCAGAAGAAAGTGGCTTTGTGATTTCTCGATTGCTGTCTGCAAGCCTACCAAAACTTCTGGTTTTAATTTAGCAAGCACTTTGATTGCAATGGCTCATCAAATACTTCATGCACAATATCAGGTGTTACTTCTAAGTTACACAAAAGAGCAATCACATAATGATGCCCAATTTTTTAAGAAAAAATATGCTGGATTATTTAATGCTGTTTGGGAACATTTCTTGCTCTACATCATGATAACTTTTTCTTTCATGTGAAATATTTCAAGAACTCAAGCCAGACATCTGCTGTAAGATACACAAATATTTTCACACACAAAAAAAGGCAATAAGCATTCACATTTGATTGTCAATCCAAAGATAAAAGTGTTGAAGTTCTGGAGTACTGCAGAAATCTTGATGGAGTACTGCTAGCAGACTGCAGGGCATCATGTAACATAAGAGACTGCTTTATCTTGCAAATTGAAATCCATCGTATTTTCATGCAGCTGGATGTCCAGAATATAAACTAAAGTCTCTCTTATTTTGCATGTAATAATAAAATGCAAGGTATCTTCCACTAACTGACTTGATAACACACAATTTCAGCAAGCAAGTAAAACATTTTCTAAAAGCCTTCAGTATTCTTGTAATGAGCATTCATGAACTGTGATCTAAAAATGCAAGTTACAGCAGAGCACATTAATATGATTAGCTACATGTCTATAAGTACTAATATAAAGAATGTTTTGTGCACATCTATCTGTATTATTAATTTGTAACATAATCAAAAATTTCAAACATATTTTTGAATATAAACCACTAAGCTTAATGATGGTAAAGCAACCACTGAAGATGTAACTTGACAAGCATGTTCTCAGCAGCAGTACCAAGTTCAGCATTTCATGCAGAAATCCCACGTACAAGTGTTTCTTTTGCCATATGATAGACCTAATTCAGAGCACCGATCTAGCAGGGGAAAATTACCGTTTTTCAGTAAATCAAGTTCCTGATCTGATCCCCAACACTGCCTGTATTAGCAAAGCATGCAGGAAAAGGTTTGGTTGGTATTAAGTCAAAGTTGCCACTAAAACATTACCTGGCCAGCTACATTCTATTTCAATGTGGGTATTTCACAGCACTTCACTGATAATGTATCTACTTCAGAACATTAAAGATTAACTAGCTCCTAATAAGTGCATTGAGATCTTTGAAAACGCTACCTACATTACCTATATCTTCTTCAATGGCAAAACCAGTTAAAGAAGATCTGTTCTCCCTCCTTCGCTCAGTTGCATTCACATAAGCATTTGTGAGGCCACATCATAAATGGAATTACAGTAACAATCTGGGCTTATTAGGACTGAATGTTTTTATTCTGTTTTATATTAGTAACCTGATTATGCTGCAGTCTCATCAGCAACTATGTAACTAAAAGTGAGGGAAAGGAATGTGCAGATGAGGGGAAGGAAGGAAAGGATGAGGAAGAACATCTTTGATATCAAAGAAAACATATAACGTAATCATACTCTAATATTAGCAGAGCCTGTGCCTTCTCATGTTAGCTTCATTTTCCCCATACTCATATTACATAGTTTCAGAATACAGACTTCCACAAATGGAAATAATTGGGAACCCTTAAGCAAAAAAACATTATGGACAGGCAGGTTCTTAATCTCTGTCACAATCATTACTGTAGTAACAGAAACTGGTCATAACAAAGGCCCAAGATGACCAAGTATAACTTCTCTGGCATAACATAAATTCTGCAGAACATTAACGTAATCCATTAAATTAGCATAGTCTATTTGCTTCTTCTAACCCTCCTCCAATAAAACAATTGACTTTGTCTATAAAGGATTTTTTCCTAAAAGGACTTCTACCTTTATCTGTGTTTCAATTTTATCAAAAGGTATGAGGGGGTTTTCTTGCATTTCCAGAAGAGAAAGTAGTGCCTCTTTATTCCTCACATCTTTCAGAAGTAATAGATGTGAAAATCAGGGTGCGACCTTCAGGCACAATATCTACACAGACTTAGCAGAGACCTGTCACTTTGAGGACCTTTGCACTGTCGTAGGGGACCTTTGTACAGTTTAAACCTAAGGTACTTCCAGTGAAGAGAAAAAAAATGTGAATGTCAGTAGGAGAAGCATGTCTTAATGATGTTTCATGCTATTTCTCCACATAAACAAGACAGCACAAACAACACAGATCTGTAATGCCTAGATTTGCATTTTAAAACCGGGTAGAAATGCTGTTGGTATGCTTTCATACAGCGAATAGTTAGGATATTACCTCTTTGTCTCAACCACCCATTGGACACCACAGCTACAACTTCTGACTCAGACCTCCCGATCTCTGTGTTTTGAATCATACCAAAAATGCATTCCCATCTAACTAGCATGCAAAACAAAACCAGAGGAACAGTGCCAATGTCAGTTATCACACAGACTCTCTTCTGCATTGACAAGCATTGAATTCCTCGTTTAAAAAGCAATCCAGCAAAAATGTTGACTATAAATGTTTCAGTCTCCCTCCATGCATTATAAAGCACCATGTCAGGGTAAAGACAAGCCCACCTTTAAGGTGTTGCTTTCCTACATGATGGTGTTATTAACTTTCAGTTTAAACCCAGCTCTGTTTATGTATGAGTTTATGTATGCTCTTCTTTGATCTTTATTAACCCCTTGGTGGCTAACCACAGCCACAGCTTTTTCAGAGGCAGCATTCTTTGAAGTGCTGGCATTCCAGTGCAGACTGATACTTCAAAGAGGGCTTGCTTAAATACATCGTACAGTACTAATCATGTATTCCGCTATCTTATCTTAGACTGATCTTATTTTGGTCCATCTAAAACAAAGCTGCAATTTAAAAGACAGTCACCTTAAGACACAGTTCAATTCCTGCTGCATTTCCATCAAGATTAATTATGAATTTACTGAAAACTACTTTACTTCTCTACCAGAAAAAAGTTAACAAGAAAACTTTCTTCTGGCTTTGAGCAAAATTAGTTCAGACATGACTCAGACATGGAAGAATGAATGTATAGCAAATTTGCAACAGGACGCTTCAGCTTAGTTGCTCATAAATCTTTCCAGATCTCACACATCCTACACCTGGTTGCAGCCAACAACTTTTAATTTGTTTTTCAAAATAACTACAGTTCACACAGATCCCATAAACTGCTACTCATATTGAAAATAACAATAACTACCATAGAATACAAAATTAGGTACACTGTATCTCATTGGAGGTTTTTTGCTGTTTGATAATGTGGAAATTCTGTCTGCAGTATTCAGTCATCCCTTCCTTGCCAAAATGAACAATGGAATATAAGAGTATAGGTTATATACATGATGAAGGAGCAAGCTCAGTCTCTTTCCTGAGCTATTCCTACTGGTTCAGATGCTTTCACGTTAAGCACACGCACAGAAAGGACCCATATTGACCTGTATCTTTTCTCACTAATTAGAGCAACAGCAGATTTTCTATGAGGAATAAAGTCCATTGAAATGTTATGACTTGGATTAATTCTTTCCAGTAGCTTGGAATTGGAGATTATAATCTTTCAGCATTTCTGGATATATAGATCAACTTTTAAGCAAAACAAGAAAATCTCATCAGATCTGTTACTTTGTCTATATATTGTTCTGACCCCAAAAGCATTTAACACATTAATTACAGTAAAGGTTTTTCAAAAAAACATTTCAGCTTCACTACCATCTTTTCTAGAAGAAATAGGAAGAAATCACATTCCCACATACCTGCACTTTAAGACCTGTGGCTAATCTATATCCTTTTTTATAGCTCTCTTAACAGCTGGATACTTTTCTTGCTTCCATAAAAATGTAATAGGGCACCCCTCTGATCCAGCAAACACTCTTCTGCTCTATGTTCTTCTAAAGGAAAGGTCTAAACTATTTTTTTTTCCAAAAAGTAGTTAAAATTAGTATCTAGTAACTTCAACAGACTTCAAAATTCAACAAACACCAAAGAGAAGAATGGGAAAATGACTAAAACTTAGGTACAACATCTGCAGTTTTCCAATCCAGACTGAACCTCTGCAAGGTGATGCAAAGTCTGTTAAAGACCACTTGCCTTCAAACCAGCCTTGTCAAAATAAGATTTCCATTCAAGACAGACCAAGCTGTTAGTTCCTTTGATAGGAAAGAGATTGTCCTCCAAATTATGAGAGATGGAACAACTTTATACATGGATTTATTTTTTTTTTTGACATAGAACAATAAAGACGAGGATGTCCTCTCTGAGGTTTCTAAAGGCCTACACACCAAAACCACATTTTATATTTTGATTGTGGAAAGAATTTGAGTACATCTCGGGAGATAAGAAAATTCCCCTTTCAACCTCTTGCTTAATTACAAATTAAATTGAACATACTTGTTCCTCTGCTTCAAATTATATTAGGGAGAACAGGTAACCCACAGCATGTTTGGCCAGTGTTAAAACAACATCTCTGAAAAAGTATTATCAATTCACGTTGCAGGTCAGGATACAGAAGCCTTAGAGAGACTCAACTTCAACATTGCCTACATTTCTCCTACTCTCTAACTAAAATCAAAGCTTGGATCAAAACAAAAAAACCCCACAACACACAAAAAAACCTCACCAAAACCAAATGGAACAACACCCTTCAAGCATGATTTAAAGGCTAACACTTCTGTTAGAGGCTGAATTCAGGATTCAAAAAACTGAGGATGGCAAAAATCTGGGAAATGACTTCATTGTGTGATGATTGCAGGAACATATGTAAGAAAGAGTTCAAGTAACTGCAAACATTGTATCACACTCGGAGACAGGAAACAGTAAGTACAAGGCAGTGAGACCACGAAGAAGCACATGGAGCAAGACTCCTAACTGTTACCATACTAGCACAGCATCATCAGGAAACAACAACAGGACTCAAAAACCTTTAAAAAGATTTAACTTATTCAATATATTTCTCCTTTGAAAGTCTTGTAAAAGGTCCCTAAAAATAAAAACACACCACCGAATTACGACGAAGCACCCTTTCCTGGACCACACAAAGATTACTGTGTTTACTGAAGCTTTGAATGAAGGAAAAAGTAGCCTGAAAATGTACCTTATATTCTACTACATGTGGTCAAAGAACTAGGATCCAAAAGGTTGGCAATTAATTGGCACCACAGCGAGTTCAAAACTGTTACCTGATGCAGTCTGCAAGTAAAGATGCTGATGGTCATAAACATCTCAAGGGTGGGTGTCAAGAGGATGGGACCAGCCTCTTTTCAGTGGTACCCAACAACAGGATGAGGGGCAACGGGCACAGACTGAAACACAGGAGGTTCTATACAAACATGAGGATAAACTTCTTTGCCTTGAGGGTGCCTAAGCACTGGAACAGGCTGCCCAGAGAGGTTGTGGAGTCTCCTCTGGAGACATTCAAAACCCACCTGGACACATTCCTGTGCGATCTGCTCTGGGTGACCTTGCTTTAGCAGGGGGGTTGGACTAGGGTTGGATCTCCAGAGGTCCCTTCCAACCCCAACCATTCTGTGATGCTGCCTAGGAATGGCCATTAGCAAGACGGTAGCTGCCAGCTCACACCAAGTCCCTCCAGGCAGCATGAAGAACATGGCTTCACACCCATCTGCTGCATGGTCTGCAAGAACTTGGCCTGAAACAGCACATACACTGTATTACTGAGGATGGAAAAGCAGCAGTAAGGTATAGATGTTAAGGTCTAGACAAGCAGGAAAAATGCTCAGTAGATGAGGAGCTGATATGGGAGAATAAGCCAAGGAAAAGCTGGAGTCTCCATTTGGAAAGGTGGAAGTGCATACCTGGGGTGAACACCAAAAGGTAGGGAGGCAATTTAGAGTTGTTTTTAATTCACATGCCCATAAATGTCATCCTGCATTTAGATAAATACAGTACTATTTCATGCCTGATTACTCAGTGCTAATTTGAGCTCATCTAAATATCTGCAGCTTTAATCACACAACCTATCAAAGCTAGCTGAAGCTACTGAACCACTTCCTGAAATCCACTGATGCCCAAGGCTCATAAAGGTTCTAGAGATAGTTACTAGCTGCCTCTGAAAATCAGACCTATCCTCTGGCTACATTAACAAAAGAGAAGTGCAGAAGTCATCCTTATTAATGTTACAAAAGTTACAAGAAAGGGCTACTTGCAATAAAGCCTAAGATACATTAGATCACTAAACCACCCAAGGTTCCTTTAAAACACAGTAATTTAAGGGCTTAGTCCAGGGGAAAAAAGGTGACATGTCAGAAGCAGCTAATTGAGAAGATGTAAACTTCTTTTCTGTGGCTATCTGAAGAGAGAAACCTAGCAAAAGACAACTTGGTAGTGAACATTTAGACTGAGCAATACAGGGACATGGCAATATTCTTTCCTCCACATAACCTTACTTTACACTCAAGACTAACAGCGTTAGCATTTAAATCCAACATTCTGGATTGATAACAAAGACTGTAAAATGAAAACTCAAGAACCAACAAACCACAAAATGTTTCCTGCTTTGTTTCAGTGATTTAAAAATGAGCATAGCCATCCCCTGCCCCCAACTTCTTTCCCCTCTGTGTTAGCATCCATAGAGACACATGCTAAAAGGCAATGAAGCTTTTTCTTCAAGGGGGCTATTACCCCTCTTGACAAGGTTTCCAATTTTTCCCTCTTCAGACAGGTATTCTTTTATTTGCTTTTAAGACAAATTTACCAGCCATCTCAGCAACAATAATTCGGAGTTTCAAGTCAAACATGAAAGAACCAAACCAAACAAACACACAAAACAAACACAAGACCAAAAACCAGTAGGAAAAATAACATGCCCCTTTAGTTTTTATCTTAACATTGAAACAACTTTCTCAATATTAAGCAGTTCTTCTCAACACAGCAATCCTGTGATGGAGGAGAATGAAATGGACACAACACCGTTTGTCATTCACAGCTGGAAACGATAAACCATATGCAGCAAAGAACCCCTGTCCCACAGCCACTCAGCACCCCTAGAAACGTCCCCAGCAGAGAGAAACACTGGGCAATCTGGGGTAGCTCACACTGGCCTGCACCCAAAACACTTCACTGGATCCAGTGGCACCACCAGCCCAAGGGACTCCCCATCCCTAATGCACCTGCTGGATAGAAAGTGCACTGGCACAGCTGAACCTTTTCTCATCAAAAGTCTAATCCCAAATTCTGCGTCCAAAAATGTCAGAGGTGGCTTAAGTGGTGGCTTAAGGAAGAGTAAGATCAAACTGATCATCTACAACTTTTCCCCTAAAGCTCCACCAGTTTCCAACTATTTTCAGCTCAGAGGATTTCTTGAGTCTAATGTGGTTTTGCTGTTAATACTCCTTCTTCCTCCTAGTGTGTTTCTCTTCCAAGTACTCGTCCACAGTGGAGAAACCAACTTCAAATAGACCCAAGTATCAGTGGCCTCAACACCCACGTTCAGAGCTTGGGAAGCTTGGAAGACTGGAGAGAATTACTACAGTGAAAAACAGTGAGCTGGCATTGGGCTGATTTCTGGGAATTTCTGTTCTAACGCATCACTTAGGCATCAAGGTCAAGGGTTTTAAGTGGCACAGGCAAACCTTAGTTTCTGGACTACAGAATTCCATCTGTATAGTATGTGATATTGTTAACGTTCATGAAAAACAACAGTAGAGACACTGAAGAGAAAAATCCTTTAGGTACTAAAGGAACTCCTAACAAAACTATGAATTGCATATTTAAAATCTGGAATGCAAATGTGAGAGCAGAACATTTGTCTGTAACAACCACACAATTCTCCGCACTTTTCTTCCGGAGATGTTATTTCTTGTTTTACATAAATTCCTCAGAGGAGACTATTTAAGACCATAGCACTGTTAAATTATTGTGCATATACTTGTAAGCATAATTTAGGTATACTGCATCACAATGCACATTTTCTTCCTTGAACATAATTCTCCTCCACATATATATATATAAACTATAAGTGTATCTGTAAAATCATACCTTTCTCTATTATTCAGCTTTAGGAATAATCATGTATTATCCCTGCTAAACTAAACTAACAACTTTTATTTTGGAAGTCTATAATGAAAGAAAATTAAAGAGCTTAAACATTTTGACACAGTATATAACACAACTTCTCCAAGAAGCCTTGTTTACAAAGTTTGTTAAATCCGTCACAGAAAACACTCTTCAAAAAAACCATGATAAAGGAATTGAGAAGCATGCATTTTTGCAATTAGCTTATCTGCTGACAGAAGAGTCAATTCAGAATGACTCTCAAAACTGAGAAAAGACTGTTACATTTCATGATGAAAATTAAATGCTTTCACTTTCTTTTTCAAAATAAAAAGCCCCTATATTTTGTAAGAGACTTCAAGGGTAAGGTAAAATGAAAAGTTTCCACTAATGTAAAAAAATAATGTTTTCAGAACACAAACCATTATTTTGGAAAGAAGATGAACTCAGTCAATGAAGTGAACAGAGCCCTAGAAAAGAATAAAAAATACTAACTTACATGTAAACTAGTTTGTATTTTAAAGTGACTTATGAATATTAATTTGGACTGTTTCAAATACTGAATATATATACAGCTACTTGTGCTATATTTTTCAACTAAAAATTAAAAAAATAGTAATGAAAACAACAGCAAAAGGACTCAAATAAAACCTGATCTTTTGCTACAACTTCTCAAGGTCACAGGATTCATTTTCAGTATCATGCACCATTAAAATTTACTTTGTTGTACTAGTCACTAAGAGGGATAGAGAATATGGTTTTCAAAAAAGGGATGGCTTTCATCTAGACTTTCACCCTCTTTATAGGGAATAACTTCACTAAACTTTGGAAATGAAATACATGTGTGTAGCTATACGGGCAAGCAGCAAATCACAGCAATAGCTACAGATTACTTACCAAACCATATGATAGAAGTAACCAATCTTTGATACTAATCGCTGCAAGATGGTATTTTCCCAAAAAAACTTCCCAAGAGGGAAGGGGGCAGCAAGAGGAGAAGAGACAGACTGACAATCACCACAGAGTTTACAGCACACTGTGGCATTTGAGGATAAGAAATTAACGCATTAACAAATCTAACAAGTTTCTTGACTGCATTTATTCCGTGACATGGATTCAATGGCTTTTGAATGTTTTATAATAGATAGGTTTGTAGGTAATTCTACTTGCCCAAAAGTCTTCTAAGGTGTTATTTTAATAACGTGGAATAAAATTTCACAAGTCAAAAATTAGCTATGTTAAGAGAATTTTAATTTTTCTACATAGAAGCCTGAAGTATTTCTTTGGTTATCTCTGTACAAGGTTACCAAATATGACCAGGTTAATGGCTTCGGAAGTTCACAGTCTGTACGCAATCAGTAGATGTTTGCTAACGGTAAAACACCTTTTAAGATGCTGCCCATCCTTCCCTAAGTCATGCCTCTCAGGTTGCCCCCCATCACACTTCCCATATGCCTGGACCGTGACCTCATCTGTGTCAAACCCACTGAGAACAGTCTTATCTCCCGTCCATGACAAACAAGCATTATTCCCTCAGACCAGTCTACAATTTTATCCACTAAAAATATATATATATATACACACACGAATTTTTTCTGAAATGGTTACTCCAGAAACATCAAGAGACATTAGGACAAAGAAAGTTGCAGCTGTCTTTCACCAGTGCTCTCTACCTCCACAACAACATTATTTCATCCAGATACACAACAGACAAAGAGCCTATGAGGCAACAAAGAAAGCATCTAGACGTGGAAGTAATGGAAGAAAAAAACGTGAGAGATGAGAGGCCACAGGGAGGGATTATGTGTACATGCCCTGCTGGTGATCAGGCAGAGAAAAGAGGACAGAAGGGAATCAGTAGGGCAAGATGCAGAGTAGAGAAAGGGTGGCATAAAACCAGGTCTGGCCGGAACAAAAACCTGGGAAAAGCAATAAAAAGCAAAAAAAGAAATCTGATGAAGAATTAATGGGGACAGAAAGCACAGGCAAGCAACAGTAGAGAGAAGGCTGAGGAAGCAGGGAAGGAAAGAGATAATATTTCTTCTATATGTCCTTATTAGGACATTACAGGTGATCCCAATTCTCTTGCTCCCTGAAAATTTGACCTCATACTATCAACACTGTCCTACAATACCAGTCTCGTGCTCATTTGTTATTTTTCTGAAGACAGAGGGTGAAGTAGCATGTACATTTAACACATAGTGTTTCCACTTCCAAAATTTCCCTGTCATGAAGTAATTTTGCAGCTGTTCCTTAAAACAGCAAAGATCTCAATCACACACATCATACTTAGGGACAAATGTCTCATCTACACTACCATTAAAAGAAAAAAAAAAAAAAAAAAAAAAGAAAACATAAATCCACTATCAACCCCAGCTAGAATCAAATCTTAGCATCTTCAGCAGCAGTAGCAACAGTTTTGCGAATGTTATCAAACAAATCTGTCCAAAATGGTGAACTTTTAAATGATGTTGCTACAAGGCTCTTTAAGCAAGGACAGGTGCCATTGTGCTAATGCTGACTTTTAATGTTTGAATCATGAACCTGCTGCCATACTCAGACACACGCGGCAGGAAGGCAAAGCTAGAAAACGTTTTTAGGAGCACACAATGCAGAAATAGTAAAAAAAAAAAATAAATCCACAGACACTTAAAAATTACTTAATTTCTGCCACAAAGCACATTCGTACACGTATTAGAACTGCAGCTTCTGGTTCCCAGTTTTGCTATGGCCGTTCTTTCAGCTGTCCTTAAAACGACAATCTCTCAAATATTTATTTCTAAGCGTGCATCAAGGACCAGTAAACATCAAAGTTAAATGTTAATGCTTTCTTATTCTTTAAAAGTTTAGGAACAAAAAATATTTGCCTTACTTGTGTAGATAGAGTACCCATGGAGGCTATTTGCTGTGGTAATAATTTAGAAAATATTGTTTCAGTAAATCAAACTTTCACACTGCTATTTAGAACTGAAGACCATAAGAGATGTATAATAAAATCTACAGATACAAATGGCATGATAAATTCAGTGATCAAGGCTTCGGGGGTTTTGTTCTTTTTTTTTTTTTTTCTTTTTTAAGGTACGAAAATATATTCCTTTATTTAAAAAGTATCTTGCATTGCTAGCATTACCATACTGTGAAACAGCATTTTTACCCTTAAATAGACTATTACCCACAAGCATATGCTTTGTGGTTTTAAGTATCATTAATAAGTTGCCTTAAAGCCCATTCAAGTAATGGGTCCATATTCCTAGGTCTGACATACAAAAGGACTTCTAAAACCAACCTTGTCATTTTTTGTTTATTTTATATCTATTTTTTGCTCATGTTCAACCTCCTTTGAAGTTAGTCTTCAAAGGTTCAATATCAACTGGAATGCAGCATTAAGGATTTTACGACACTATGCTACTTAAACTTTTATTGTTTTGTTGAGAAATCATAATCAGAAGGATTAAGCTCTTGTATTTGGCTTTTTGTTTTGCCTTTTTTTTTTTTTTTAATTTACTCTTCTTTTTTAAAAAAATTCCAATCCTAGTATGCCATAAATCTGTAGCATGCCCCTTTTAGCCTTCCCACATAGACAAAATAATGCAGTTTACAGTTAAACATGCTTGAGAAAAAAAAATTAACATTCTTTATCATTTTCTAGCAGAGACAGTTAATACTCTCAGGCTACATTAATAGAATCTTTCTGCCATTGTAGAAAGTTTGATAGCACTCTTATTTCAATGTCTGAATTTTTCTCCTTTTTTTGACAAAGACAAATGATTGCCATCAATCAAGATCCAATCGGGTATACAGAGAGTCAAGCAAATGCATCACTCTTTACTGGTTTTCCTGCTATTTGTGCAGGCTTTGCTCCATATTATTTTATAGAATGATCAAAAAAGCAGCCATAAGATAGATCATTCACACCCACTGTAAAATTAACTTTCATGAATAATGAGAGTTTTAAACCTCAGATAATGTATATGTTATACAGAAGGTATTGCTGGAGTTCATTTCTGGCTAGAGATTATGTAAATGATACTATATGACCTTTATCATTACAAACAGGACATGCAAAACACATATTATTTCATACATCATTCTAAAGCCAGTCAGTACCTAAAGGAGAATCAGTCATTTATAACGTTCACAATGAAATTCTAAGGTTGCAAGAAAATGATATGAAGTACTTGTGATATTTTTGACTACTCCTCCCCCTTAACCTGTTACTTATGTGCTCTAAACATACCAGAAGTAACAAAAATACAGTTTACCACCCCCCGTTTCTTTACAAAAAATTCAGTATTTTGTTTATTGATAGAAAGATCATTTATGCCAAGACTAAACTATACTGATAATAATAATTTATGTCAATCAAAGCTGATGCTGTTAAATTAATAGTAATACACAGAGTTATATCCGTATAACGAATAAGTAGCTCCATTTTTTATGTAAAACAACATTTTAAATCACTTTCCTTATGTTATTTCCTTATTACCAAACAATATGCTCAGAGTTAAATTGCTTAAAGATTTCCCGAAGATAAAAGGTACCATTCACCCTGAAGGCTGGACAGTAGATACACATATGGAATTAATGACAAGCTGTAGGAAAGATCTAGCCAACCAAGCAATGCTCAGACTGCATTGTTCAGACTTCTCTTTTCCGCACCAATGAGGAACAAAAAGAGTATGAAATGTGTTTTAAATTTTGAGACTTACAAAGCTCTTAAGTATTTAAAGAAACTCATCAAAATAGCTAAATAAATATATTAATATAAAATCATATATAATCATTAATTTATATATATATGTATTTATATACATTTAAATGTCACATAGTCTATCAAATATATGCCTACTCCAAAACATTGGGTCTTTGGTATGAGCAAACAATAAAGTGAAAAATTTGGTCAAATTGACTGCATGTTATTCTTACGTCAGGAAGTACACTGTGCCACACAGCTTACCAGTTCTTAGTGTTCAATATTTTTCTTACTTTCAAACCTTCTGTCTACCAGTTCTTCCATTCAATCCCAATACAGTCGTATTTTTTCTGACAGATAGGTTCAGTAACTTCTGCTGATCTACTGGACCACATCACAGCTCTATATACCTCCCCATTTTCCATGTGCCTTAGCACTGTTTCTCAGAGGATCTTGCTGGGCACATAGGTGAGACTGACTGACCTGTAGCTCCCAAGACTTCATTTTTTCCCTTTTAAAAGTGTTTCTCCTTTTTCAGTCAGTGGGAACTTTACCAGACTGCCATGACTTCTCAGATATGATGGACAGTGGATCTGCCAGTTGCCTCAGGAACCACAGATACATCTCATCAGGTCCCATGGACTTGTGCACCTTCAGGTTCCTTAGGTGGTCTCGAACCTGATCACCTCCTACAATGGGAGGCTCTTCATTCTCCTAGTCCCTGTCCTGGCTTTCTGTGACTTGGGCAATGTGGCTGGAGTTCTTGTCAGTGAAGACTGAAGAAAAAAAGTCATTGAGTACCTCAGCTTTCTCCATAGACTGGGTAACCATATCTCTCATTTTCTTCTGGAGAGGGTCCACATTTTCCCTAGTCTTCCTTTTATCACCTACATAGCTATAGAAGCTTTTCTTGTTGCCTTTGACTTCCCTAGCCAGATTCAGTTCTAGCAAGGCTTTAGCTTTCCTAACCTGATCCCCAGCTGCTTGGGCAATTTCTCTGTATTCCTCCCAGGTTACTTGCCATTGCTTCCACCTTCTGTAGGTTTCCTTTTTGTGTGAGAGTTTGTCCGGGAGCTCCTTGTTCATCCATGCAGGCCTCCTCACATTTCTGCCTGAATTCCTCTTTGTTGGGATGCACCACTCCTGAGCTTGGAGCAGGTGATCTTTGAACATTAACCTGTACACTTGTCCTTAAATCCCACAGTCTTTCACTGCAATGGGCTATTCCCATTGCTACTTAGGTGGAGGATGCCTTTTTATTGCAGACACCTGAAGGCCCAAAAGGGACAAGATGGCTGGAAAAGATTACTCTGGACTCTTCAGAGAAGAGCAACAGAAGACAGTATAGAACCCATACGACACTAGGCATCTCATCTGTCTTCTCACAGATGGGTACTGATACTGTATTTCTCATGTTTTCAGTACCAGCTGTGAAACCTTTGACTCCAAACTGAAGAACTGCTGAGTATCTAGAGCAACACTGGAAGTTGACAGAGGCTTTACTACTTTAAAAGGGTGCACCACGGCCAGATAATACAAAAACCTGGCAGAGGATACTCATGACTTTAGTCTCTCCTGTGCCCAAGCTTGCCATCTGTAAAATGGGAATAATTATGAGTCCCTGTAAAAAATTGCTCTGAAGATTTGTGAAGTCAGGCGCTATAACAGAAGCACTCTAGAAAAGCCTGTGGGTTTCTATATTCAGTATAGTATATAAATCCACTTCATAGTGTTAGAAACAAAATAAAACTTTACTTAAAATGAAGAAGAAAATTTTAACATAGCAAGTGAGAGCTGGGCTACTGACTGAAATCCAGATGCAAACAGCATTTGAATAGCTGCTTAGCAGTTGTCATTCTGTGCACTAAATGTTATAACGGTCCCTTGAGAGCAACAGTATGAAATTCTCCAATTAAAAACTACTTCATAACACATGCAAGGCCAAAATATGGTTGAATAAGTAATGTAAGTCCTGACTCACACTAAAGTTTTGAGCTTTTGACTTTGTAACTTTAATAACTGTTAACATAAGGAATTGAGGTGGAGAGTAGTAGATGTACCTGTCTACCTGTTCTCCCCACACTGGAGAGACAAAAGAAACAAGGGCAGGAAACAGAGAAGGTATAAAATAATAGAAATTAGCTATCACCTGGGAAGCCTATACATTGTAGAAATCATCACAAAAAAAATCAGCTTTATGAAAGAAGATAAATTTTTGGTTGGTAGGACTTTATGACATAACATTTCCTGCATGTTTGAGGGAGCAGATGCCTGCAGCCATCCTGATCCTTGCATGCTGCATTTTTAAAAACAAATCTGTAAAGCAATTTTCTCCCAAAGGGTCAAGCCCAGGCAGACATCTCTGCATGATATTCAGAACTTCAGACCTGCAGCTGAACGTATGAGGAGAGGTTGAGTGAACTGGGGCTGTTTAGCCTGGAGGAAAAGGAGGCTGAGGGGAGATCTTATCGCTGTCTACAACTACCTGAAAGGAGGTTGTACCATGGAGGGTGTTGGCCTCTTCTCCCAAGTAGCAAGTGACAGGACAACAGGAAATGGCCTCAAGTTGCGCCAGGGGAGGTTGAGATTGGATATTAGAAAAAAAATTCTTCACGAAAAAGTTGTCGGACATTGGAACAGGCTGCCCAGGGAAGTGGTGGAGTCACCATCCCTGGAGGGGTTTAAAAGGCATTTAGACGAGGTTCTTAGGGACATGGTTTAGTGCTAGAGTTAGGGTAGGTTATGGTTGGACTCAACGATCCTGAAGGTGTCTTCCAACCAAAACGATTCTACGATTTTAACTGCTGTGGCCCTTCTCCCACGCACTTCAATAGGCCAGCACCCTTTATCAAACCCACCAAAGAATCACCCAGAGATTCTGTCATAACAGACTTTCCAATAGTATCATGGACATAAATACACAGCCAGGATGCAGTTTGGCAAAAATAATACAAAAAAACCCCATTTATATGTCAAATTACTCTGAAGCTTTATCTCAGAGAAGCTTACAGCTGCATCTTCAGGCTAATACACATATTTTGTACTTGCATAATTACAACAATTTTAGTATTAAAATATTATAATCCCAAAAGTAGATAGCTTTTCTTTATCCCCTCAGTGGCAGTTCTGTAGGTACTTATGGGATACAGATATCCTTCACCTCACCCTTCTCTGAAGCCTTTGCTTTCATCAGCTGCAGGCCTCAGTTTCCAGAGCTCTGTTCCCATCCCCCCCCACCCTATTTCATGCACCCCATTCTCCTCCTTGTCAAGAGTCCTTCTGGACATCTTCATGTCCCTTCCCACCTCTTGGTGGGAAGGCGTAAGGGTGGTGAGGCCCTGGAACAGGCTGCCCAGAGAAGCTGTGGGTGCCCCATCCCTGGGAGTGTTCAAGACCAGGTTAGACAGGGCCTTGAGCAACCTGGTCTACTGGACGATGTCCCTGCCCGTGGCAGAGGGGCTGGAACTAGGTGGTCTTTGAGGTCCCTTCCAACTCAACCCATTCTGTGATTCTAAGAGAGAAATGCCTCTACACACTTCCTCTTCCCACTTTCTTGTAATTTCTTTCCAAAAATCTGAAATCATACTGAGGAGCTGAGTAGTAGGGGCGTTGTAGTGCAGAAACATGTTAAGTTAGGTCATTGTTGACTAATTTTCTGTTTGCCTTTTACTGGATCATTTGAAGCCAACATATGTGCTAATCACACACCAGGAGTTCCATGTACCACTCGTTTTTCCTTCTCCAGTTTCCTAATTACCTCTGACATATTAGTGTTCTAATCAGTCATGGCTATCACACTTTCCCATAAAGCACCTTCAGCCATTCTGCCAGAGCTGCAGTTAAACCAGTGGCAACATCATTTATCCTGACCAACAGCACCCAAAGAACAAACCCAAGGGAAAGAACTCTTCCTATAAAACAGAAAACTCTCTTCAATGCAAGACCTAAGCTAATCAGCAGGGCTGAATTACAGACCAAATAGTGAGGACTGTATTATGTATTGCAAATATATTTTAACCACCATGAATTTAAAAAATTGCTTTTTTTTGGTCTACCCTCTCCCAGCCATGATCCAAATGCATGACAGTAAGCATATCTCCAAAATTATGTCTGCATAAAGCATTGACACAAATCGGGTATTTCCCCTCCGTTTCTCAAGTGCAATTTCCAGCAACTGTCCCGCTCACATTAGCTAGAGCAAAATACAAATAAATCCTCCAAGATGGAGATATTAATCATTTTCTAATACATGCACCTGAAAAGAAAAGAAAACAAAAAGATGGAGTGAAAAAGAAAAAAAAAAAAAAAAGGGCAGAAATAAGGAAAATAATCTCTTTTACTTCCGAGCTATGCTTTTTTTTTCTTAGCAATTTCTTCATATTTTGCTTTTCACTAGAACGCTGCATCTTTAGTGGCCTCTCTTTAGGTTAATTTTGTAATATATTAAATGCCTCATAATTATATATATATTTAATACTATTGTGCCATTAATTTACCCAGTAGAGGAGTGCCGAATTTGCCTTGCCTATATTATACACACAAAGTCAGTACAATAAGAAATAAAGATAACTATTTTTTAAATACCTAAAAAATAGTCTTTTAAAAAATCTTTAAATTCTATCAAAATATGCCCATTTCTCAGTTTGAGCAGATAAGGGCCTCAGATATTCAAATGCAAAATAAAAACATACTATGTTAGATTTAAAAGCATAGTTATCTGAAACAAAACTGGCCACACAGTATGAAACAAATTAATGATGTCATGTAACAACAGTATGCGTAAACCAATTTACTTCTACTACTTTTTTTCTTTTCTCTTTTAAGCCTTGCCTCCTACTGCTTAAGGAAGAAAAAACTTGTACTGTCATCAGTTAATTTTAAACAGAAGAACTGAAAAGTCTAGACTCTTAGGCACACTCTGAACACAAAAATAATTTACATAGTAAATTATAACATACTTGCAAGATTAACTGAGGGCAAAAGTTACTTTGGTCAGGGAGAAAGGCATGAAAGTTCGATGTCTGTCTTGTTCTTTGACCTAAACAACTTTTAGATTGATGTCCAACAGCACGTTCTACTATACAGTAAAAATAAGAGTTTATATTACTCAATAGTTGCTTGCTTCCTTGTTTATATATTTCAGATTTTTGACTAAACAGAAGATATGTAATGACTTAATCCCTAAAGCACTTTTCAAATGGTACTATGTGTATATCATGTAATTGAATCAATAAATTTTCATGGCCCACTGTTTACCTTTTGCTGCAGAATGAACTGTAGTACAAGAACTGGTTACAGCCATTATACTGCTAATGCGGCAAATACTATGGAGTCAGTTTGAGTAAACTCTACAAGGTTATAAGGTCAAAATAAAAGACTGCATAATTTATCAGATCAGGCAAATCATTTTGAAAGTACAGAGTTAAGTGCGGCATTAGACTGAGATTACCACCTTTCATGAATAAAGGTTAGAATCGATGTTTATTCAGTCATACTATAGATGGCATGTCCTGTATAAACTTCATTCATTTAAAGAAATCCTTCCTGACACTGTCACTATTTAAAACAGTTGAACATAAGTAATGTATGCTGTTCTTTTACGGCTACTATCCCAAACCATCTAACATGGTTGATCTTTCAAAATATCAAGTCCTTGATCATCAAAAAAATACCTCAAGTAACATTATGCCTTTCAGTAATGAGAACAGTTGTTACTTCCACAAAGTTTGTCAACAAATTTAGTCACAAAAATAATGCAATTACAATCTTGTCTGTGCAATATAAGCTTACTAAAACATGCTGTGATATCTTTTCATGGCATACGAATAAGGAAAAAAAAACTAAGGAAACCAGCATTCAGCCACCTAACAACGATGATATTTCTGGTTTTGTTTTGTTTGGTTTTGGGTTTTTTTGCAAAATTTTACTGTTAGACCCAATTCCTGACCACTTTTGTCTTTGGCCTCAGTATTATAACATTAACGACTTCCTACTGCTGTTCACCAGTTAAAAATTCAGCATGATTTCAGCAAAATAAAATAAATTAAACCAGTGAGAATAGATTCTCTGAATGCAGAGAACCTAAATTGTTTTAAACTTATTTTTTTTTAATGACTGTTGGTTAGTTGAAGGTATGCAAGCAGAAGGCCAGTTGCACTGGAGCTAGTATTTCATGCTGGAACTTATAAAAAAGCAAATCTATGGAGAGTTTTTAAACTTCCACATGTTAAAAGGTGGAAATGGAAGGAGAAACGTGTTTTGGCATGAGAATGGGAAAATAAATAAATAAGCAGCAGTACCAGGGAGACTGAAATGACAGCAGAAAAGTGTTAAGCCTCATCGTATCTACAATGAGGAGAACACCAGTCAGCCTTTATTTCACAGTCAAAAATTTCTTTGGTAATCTAGCTGCCCTTGATACCTACCAGAAACAGGAGATTAATATCTGTGCCATCAAAGGAGTTTGTATTCACCAAAGAAGAGGAAACTCAAGGCCATATATGCTGTGTAAAGGCATCTTCGCAGCAGTCAACTCCTGAAGAAATACTCTTTCGAAGAACACTACTGTGGCCTACCTTACATTAAAAAATAAATAGATAAATAAATAAATGCACCACCCTGACAATGCATGGGAAAGGTACACCACGTGTTTTGGCTGGTACTCAAGGTTTTATACTGATTCTGTATTTATGGTTTGGTCAGTTCTTTACGTGTGTAGGTAATAAGAGAGTCATACGACAAAATTGCATAGAATATGATGTTAACAGCTTGTTTGCATGATTATGTTCCTCATCAGTAATTTATCTTTTAAATATGAACATGTATCTGCAATTTGTATATACTATATCCATAAATTACAATATCCTTTAACACCAACAAGACTATTACTAGAAGCATGTATTTTATTTCACGTATGAAGAATAAATAAACTTAGGAATTGCCAAATGGAAAGACCTGGCATGATCAATCAAGTGAAGCAGATAAAAACACCTAACTACTCCCCTTTTCAAACCTGGATCAGCAGCGGGACTGAGCATGCACATATCATAGCTAAGCTTGCTTTAGCAATCTGTAGAGAGGGAGGGATCAAAGGCTAGTCCTGAAATCTGAATAATCGTATATCTCCCTGAAATATAGAGTACAGTATACAATCCAACATAGCAGGTCCCAGCAATGTACTTTGATGTCATTGTCACTTCTTCTGGACCCTGCATTTGCTGAATTGCTGTGTTACCATGATAGACAAGCATGAGTTCAGAAACCAAGAGTTTTATTTTTCCAAGTTGCCCACTTGGAAAACAACAAGAAAGCACCCAGAGTAAAACAACTCAGTTACAGTTCATAGCCATACGCCTACTTTCAATATGGAAAAGACTATTTTTCAAATGGGCTAATCTACAGACTGGAGCACTGGACTGTGTTAAGAATTGCCTTTGAAGATACCTAGTGTGAAAAGTCAGCTGGAAATGACACCAGTGAGCAAACTCCTGCATCACAAAGATAGTGTAATCTCAAAAATATCATACTTGCATTTTGTTTCAAAGTTCTCCTCCTCTAATTATACATGTGCAATACATATCTTTCAAGTGAAAAGAGGAGCTACCAGAAAGAAGAAATGACAGCTAGTTGCACAGAAGAATTTTACAAGATGTGATAAACAACTGCTACTTTCCTAAGAGCCTACTAGGAAAACCAGGGAAGAAATAAATCTTGTTTATTACATAGCAAGAGAGAAATTGATGATTTCTAACACATAGAAATTGGACATTTTAAATGAGTGAATTTAACATACAGAATCATTTTACCTGTATCATCTGAGATACTCTCATTACAGTTTTCTACTTGTTGAGAGAATAATGACCAGTTGCACAAGGAAGCAGAACAAATAAAAAAGGAAAGAGAACACTAAAAACGGGAGAAGATAAGAAAAAAAAAGAAGCAATGGAGTAAAGAGTGACATGGTATCACCAAGTTGAAGAATGACCCGTCCCAGAAAGTTTCCCTGTACCTCTTCAAGTACTCTAATACAAACTGTGGGAGGAAAAAGATATTCAGGGAATATGATTAAAATGTGGTGTTGGCAAACGATTCATAGTTACAGCAGACAGATGTATCAGAAGACTAAGAAATAACCAAGTTCAAAAGAAACCCGATGGGATTAAGGATATGGGTCAAAGAGGGAAAGAGGGATTAAAGAAGAAACATGCCAGAAAGAAAACGTTTACAGTGAGCAGCAACAGAAGCAAGGAAAGAGAACATGCCCCTGAGCAACATCGCTTAGCTGCCTGAAAAGAAAACCAGCTTCATTCGTCTGGGATTTCCTCTCATCAGATAAAAGTGACAGTAGCAGTGCAATCTGATTTTTGTATATAAAGGCACTCAAAAGATAACTATGCAAAGGAGAAACATCTGCTCAGCATGCAGCAGACCACCTCTGCTCTGGCAGGGGAAAGGTATGATGGGCAAAGGACAAGAACATCAGCAACAGCTGCAATCACTGCAGGCTGGAGAGACTCAATTATCTCTCCTCTAATCACTGTCTCACCCGTGTTTAATAGGTATAGTGTGACAGGCAAAGGCCTATAGGTAAAAGGTTATATACGGGCAAAATTTTTGAGGCTATTATTTAATAGTTTGGAAAAACATTTCAGTAGTCATGCTTACAACCTACATATGCACGGAATACGCAGATATAGCAAAGAGAAATAAAGCACAAATCCTGCACTTCTACCAGACTGTTCACAAGCAATAAAAAAAATGCTCAGGGCAAGGGGGAGAGAGAATATTTGAGATTTGCCAGAAATATAAGCTTTCAGGTCTATTTGTGATGGGTTCAAAGGAATATTAATGAGTTGCAAACACTTTTAATAAAAAAAGCTTGAATTACCAATGGATATGATGCATCCTTTGACTATTACTGCAAAACATTTTAAAAAAATTATTTACTTTTAAGACATCTTTATGTAGTCATCTCAAGTCCAATACAAAACGTAGAAATAATTTTATTGAGCAATTGATCTCTAAGCATGTCTACTTTTCAGGTTTTCAAACCAGCAAGAACACTTGACCAAAGGGTCGGGGGGTGGGGGAGGAGTTAAATAATGGTTTTGAAATTTATATATAACACAGCTGCACGAACTGTGTATCCAAGTGGGCCTCAATTACTGTTTCATCTGCTTAAACTTCATTTGCAAGCTGTTTGGGATGCAAAATAGGTCTTCTTCATATTTTGCTCATTGTCACCCCAAAGGATCATTAACTAGAGTGCTATACAAATGACAGGAAATAATTCTATTTTATACCAGCCACTACCTCAAATTGGCAGAAACCAGATTTATCTTTAAAAAAAAAAAATCCAGAAATTTCTGGGATGGATTCGACTTTAAAAAATGAACATTTCCTGCAAAATAAAATTATATTTTAAAAACTCTATTCAAAACACTGAATTCAATCGAAGTTATCCTGGTACCTCTTGACACGTTATTTGAAAAATATTTAAAACCTATTTCAAAATCAAAAGAAGCATTCCATTCTGAAAGTACAGAAACTGTATGTTCAATTAAATCACTAACATGCTTCATTGTTGTCCTTCGCAACAAACACCTCCCCGCCATTTGCATTATTTTATGAAACTTCCCCTAATCAAAGATACAACAATTCCAATAGAGATTCAGCTTGAAAATTCCCAGTAGCTCTAACATCAAGGACCACGGCCTTTAAGTTTAACTTGAAGCAGATAGTAAAATTCTCCTCCTGTACCCACACTTCCAGGTTTGATACAGGACTCCAAATGCAGCTGTCTCAGACATGTGCCGTGTTCTGCTCCCTGTTCTTTTGAAACAGCATCCTTCAGGCTGCCTGTGTATTCCTGGTACCAGATTATAGGGAAAAAAAACCTTCCAGCTTCAAGTAAAATCTAGAAGTCTTGCTGACATATAAGCTATCTAAGTTACATCAAAGAATAAGAGGTAGCCTTCTAGTATTCACTATTCTTTCAAAATCATCAGGCACTAATGCTCTAATACTGTGACGAAAATAGCCTAACATTGCAATTTCTCAATTTGCAAGCAATATGCTGAGTAAAAAACAAGTTTTTAAAGTGATCACTGATTCTGAATGAGGACATTGCACCTGTGCCTGTCTAGTGAAACTGTGATCTTTAGAAATGACTGTACATCCACAAGCACTTGTGGCTGATCTGTCAAGACTGTGATTACATAAATAATCAAATGATTATTCTTGTGTTTTGGAATAAACTCCTCATTGTTAAAATAATGCTTTGAAGCAACCAATAATATAATTGCAATTCATTTAACTGGATTCCAACTTTCCCATAAAATATGCTAAACACCTTGCAGTGCTACCGTATTGACTTAGTTTAAGTACTATCAAATTTCCTAGTGTTTTCTTGTGAGTAGGAAATGGCATGAAAAAGATCTGAATAAATCCTATGCCGGAAATCACCTACAAAGAATCAACTCTTCCACTGACTTGGATGGACAGATAGAGGGGAATGGAAGAAAATCTGAAAGTTAGTCAATTCATTCAGTGCTGATGAAACAGGCTCAACATTTCTTCTTCAAAGATTTTCTC